>WOGN01001245.1:0-20029 GCA_015342105.1 Leptinotarsa texana | reverse complement strand
AAACAAAAAATATAAAATGTAATATTCGCTCCGTATGTGTAATGGAGAACGCTTTGAGATCGGTCCGCGGTGACGTCACCGAGCGCTACTCGACTGGCGAAAATCTGTAGTCATCCAGCTATCCCTATGTTATATAACGGTCCTTGGGAGTGGTACGTCTTCACGTTTGTTGGAGTTAGCAATCATTCTAGCTGCCTTATCCGTATCCTCGTTGTTCTTTATGCCACAATGCTAGCAATGACTGACAGTTCTACCGCTGTTCTTCATAATATGAATTCTGGCAAAAATAATCCTCACAAGGGGGTCTAAAGTAAATTTATTTTGAAATGATCTTATGGAACTCAACGACTCGGTACAAATTAGTAAATTTTCGTGAGAATTCTCAGAATAATAATGATTGGTATAGAGCGTATAATTCTGCTGTGTATACGCTGGTCGTTGAGTGCATCGGCCAGCTATGGAGCACAGCCCACCCCATACTCGGTCTTTTATCCATCAGTATATTTTGCAGTAGTTAGGACTGATGTTATTGTAATAGTTTAGTTTGTGTAGTTGTGAGTTCATTTCTGACTTTTACATTTCACTTCCCGAAACATTGCAGAAACATATCAGCTAGTTTCCCGGAGTTCTCTCCATGGAACGCTTATTGTGTGGTTTGTTTCTTGTAGATGTCTATATATAGCTGATTTTTTATGTATACATGCTCCCGGTATCTTATGTTGAATTTCTGCCTTCTTTCTAACTTCTCTATTACAATTTATTTTTCAATAACAAAGAACGTATGTTAAAGTAAGCACCCATTAAAAATTTTATTTAATTGTTCTTTCCTAATGTAGTTTTTGTTCTATTTCCGTAAATAAAGTTTGTACTTTCTTTTAAAAACTTTACTACATCAATTTCTCAATTTGTATTGATTAAATGAACGAAAAATGTCCCAAGAGTAAAACAAAAAATATAAAATGTAATATTCGCTCCGTATGTGTAATGGAGAACGCTTTGAGATCGGTCCGCGGTGACGTCACCGAGCGCTACTCGACTGGCGAAAATCTGTAGTCATCCAGCTATCCTATGTTATATAACGGTCCTTGACTCGAGCGTATCGTTAATACACGCCCGAAGATGACATTGTATGGAGAAACACGTGTTGCGATTTTGTAAAACTCTCTAGTGAAAATCACACAATAAAGTGTTTTTACAATACCTTAGATTCATTAGTATCAGATGATTGGCTGGTTATCGTAGAAAGAAAAGTTAAAATGCAGATGAAATGGATGTGGGAAATACGAAAACTGAAACTCCTAGATATGAGAAAATTACATGTACCATACATCGCTATGTCTTAAGACACGGCTTAAGACACGTAAAAATCGAAGCTCTAGAGTGTTGTGCAGCTGAAGAACGCAAATTCGAAGCTTTGTGGACATCTTATCCGTCGACAGAACAACAGGCGAGTGGACCCAATTGTTCGTCGTCATTTGGCATTGATTGGGGGTGATCTCCCAGGTCCATTAATTATCTATTCTTATTATTCTTATATTTGAATAAACCAGCGCCTTACGAATAAAGATTTGTCTAGGGCGTGCCTTAATACACGTCCAAGGAAGCCATTGTATGGCGAAACACGTGTTGCGTTTTTGTAAAACTGTTTGGTAAAAATCACACAATAAAGTGTTTTTAGAATACGTTAGATTCATTAGTATGAGACGATAGGCTCATAAGAAAGAGAAGTAGAAAGAGAAGTTAAAATAGAGATGGAATGGGTGTGGGAAATGCGGAAACTGAAACTGCTAGATATGAGAAAATTACATCTATTGAATATGACTCATAAAATAGTGAAATATAGGACATCAACATATCTATATGACAAACTAATCCCAATAAGGAATCCGAGTGATTATAACACTCGTAACTCGGGCATTCTGGCAATGTACAAACATAAAACCTCCATTTTTCAGCGAACTTTCACGTAAAATGCCTGTAAGTTCTATAATCAACTTCCGCAAGATTACAGTGCATATACTCTGATGAACTTCAGAAAAAAGTTGAAATCCCTATTATCAGCTCAATATGATCATCAAATGTCGAACTCTGCATCTACAGAACGGATAATGACCAGTCAATGACTTTAAGGTACTAATTAATTTGATAGATCTCAGACAGCAAAATTATTTTACAATGTAATAGAGTTATACTCTACGTATATATTATAGCTAAGATAATTGAGAAAATTGTAAATTAATAATGTATTTCCATGGTTGACTTGAAAAACACCCTCGGGTGACAGTTCTCCACTTTATCTTTGTTGAATACCTATTATTGTTATCTCTTCACATGTGTGTTCAAAGATGAATGAAGACGATTCATTATTATTATTTTCGACCGTAGTTTGCGCTGGTCAGGCCCTATCCCCCGAAGCCCCGATACATTCGGGAGGGCGCGCCAGCATTATCAACCAATGACCACTCCCCACACCGTGGGGTAAGTGATCATTGGGTCCGAGAATCATGTGCCCTGAGCAAGCGCAGTGAGCCAAGAATGACAGCCTGCTGCATCTGTGCGGCTAAGATTTCTGCCTTAGTGCGGCAAGCCGGTATGTTTTTAAGATTCGAGAGTAGAGAGTACATCATTCCACCAAGGACTCCAATAATCAGAACAACCAACTTGACAAAGTGTTCTGGATAGAGTCTGTGGAGTTCGAAAAGAAAATCTCGATATTTTATCCGTTTATCCTTCTCTTTTTTGACGATATTCGTCTCGCCAGGAGCTGAAAACTCCAAGACTAATATCGTTTTGCTCTGGTGATCGAGAAGAACCATATCAGGCTCATAAGCTTGTATGAGCCTGAGGGTGGGAAATGGAAAGTTCCGATAAATTCGGCACTTCTCGTTCCCCACAACGGATTCAATATCCCCCGGAGCGTAGGGCAACAGCGGTGTCTCGTCAATACCGTAAGAGTGCAGTAGATGGTAGTATGGCACTCTTAGGGCCGCGTTATGTCGATGGATATAGGCTGAGATCGCATATGCTGGACATGCTGATAGCAAGTGCATTAGGGTCACGGGCGCCTCGCGGCAGACCCTGCACCTTGCGTCAGGAACCTCTATACCCATCACGCGACTGCGGTAGACTAAAGAGTTAAAGACATCATTCTGAACCCCTCAGTTCCCGACTTCAGCCCACTCGCTCGAGAAAAGCGAAGGTCAGGCGCTTTGATGAGACAAGGTCTCCAATGTTATAGAAAAAGACCCCATGCATTGGGGTCTTTTCAACTCGGTGACAGAGTTGTGGTCACCTCGTTCTGTGTCAAAAACTATACCGAGGTTATCAGCTGCTCGCGCAGCTGCCCTGAAGAGAAATGCTCCAATTCCTGCTCTCTCATGGACAGGGACTATGCAGAGAAGGGGATCCGAACTCCTGACGACTTTACGGGATATATCCAGTACCATTCTGTCATGTAGACACTCCAAACTAAAAAGTCCACGTCCTCCCTATTGTCGGGGGAAGTACAACCGTGGGACGGACGATTTGGGTTGCAAACTCCTATGAAGATGCAACATTTTCCAGGTCTTTACTTCGAGTTCATACAGCTCCTCCCGAGTCTACTTCAGGACTTCAAACGAGTAGAGTAAGATTGGAACGGCAAGCATATTTGTTGTAGAAACTTTCTTCTTCCCAACAGTTCCGATGAACAGATCTGTCGAAGTTTGTGCTGATACTTGCCGCGGAGAGAGTTCTTCATTGCTGTTACCTCTTGTAATTATTATTGTTATTATTATGTATGGTAACTCTCTGGCCTATACTGAAACAAGACGGCACATGAAGAGAACATGCCTAGACGGAAATATGACGTGAAGTTTATTTTTTCTTTCTATAGTTTTTATGATGGGTGCCTACTAAAGCCATCCTGGCCGTCCTTCCGAAAAATTCTTTCATTCGATATCTATATTATGAGAGTGAATATTGGTGGAGTTTTTTCCTAAACCCAAATCGTTATTTTTAACACCTCGACACGTGTTTTGATTGATCACCAAGTGATCATCTTCAAGAGGATTAAACTATGGGGGTGTATGAAAAATTGTCCGTTTTCATCAATATGTTGTGGATTACTGTTTCAAAATTCAACTGAGAGATTTTTCTTGAACTAACATAAACAGAAACGTTGTAAACTAGATGAAAGCTCGTAGACAATGATTGAATGGGTGTGATTAATGCAAACTGTTATAATTCCATTCAAATGCAAACAGACGTATTTCAAAAATTTGTCACGCCAAATTTTTTCACGATTAGGAAAATTAAGATTTTCCCCTTCTGTTCCATCTCTCGTCTTAATGATATTCATCGTTTTTTTTCCTCCGTGAATCCATCTCTATGTGCATGAAATACTCATTCACTAAATCTCCCTGTACTGTTGACATTAGAGTGCCAAATATTTTCTATTTGGAACTGCAATACCTAGAATACTATTAGAATTTTGGAAAGAAAGAAAGGATTTCGAGAAAATTACTGAACAATGTAAGACTTGACGCTCCTTGGTTCCATTTCAGGGCTTTATTGAATAAAGAAACAGTTATAATGAATCTCTTGACCCATTCTTACATATAGGAAACAATTATTTCTTTTCGAAGAGGACCATTGAATATTTGAAGCAAAATGAGGGCATTATATAGCAATGTGTTCCATTTCAGAATCCTGTGCCGTGAATTGTTTCATTCCTCAATATAGAAAATAGGGCATATTTTCGATGTTTCGTATTTGACTTGACAGTTATCAATTCATATTTGAACTTCCTAAAGTTTCTCCTGAAATAACCCCAAATCTATCATAGTGCTGAAGAGCATCATAAAACGTCTGTCTTTCGAAACAAAACTCTTGAAATTCTGAACAGAAGAAAAACGTCTTTTCTCCATTAGGCCCAGTACTTTCCACCCCAGGTGTTACATGAAATACCAATAGAATCCTAGAGAAAACAATTTTGAGAAAATTATTGACCAATGGAAGACCATAACTTTGCCATTTCGTGCACTAAATCTAACACTCCTGGATTTCTTCTCAGGGCTTTATTCAATAGAGAGTTTCAATGAATCCAACAACCAAGAATAATAAAAAAGAATAAATAACAGCTACAGTGAATCCCACGACTCATTCTCAGATACAGGAAGCAATTATTTCTTCTCGAAGGGGACCAATAAATACTTGCAGCAAAATGAGGGCACATATTGGATTAGGAACTATTTCATTTTCAATATTCTTGTTATCAAAATCTTGAATTTCAAGTTGCTTTATCCACCAATACTAAAAACAAAACATATTTATTTCAGATTGATTTGGAAGGGTTATATTTTCTTGATAAAGACTGTTTTTGGTTTTCTACTACTCCATTTTGATACAGAAAAAAGTTGGAATATTGCAAAGAACTGACTGTATACGTAGATGTGTAGATTATTCCAAGAAATATCTCTCAGATACAAATCTAAAAAAAATAGCCTTGTTGAATTACCCCAAAAAATTTCATTCGGAAAAAATACTTTTATATGAACACTGAGTTATACGTAAAACATATTTTCTACTTTAAGATGTTCCTCATTTGACTTGACAGTTATCAATTTATGTTCAAACTTTCTACAGTTTCTCTTAAAATTATTCGCATCAATGAAATTGATGAAGTGGACCACTTTCGCGTTATTAGAGCCTGAACTTTAGAGAAAAGAAAAATTCATCCTGAGAACGCCAAAGGAAAAGCAGATTGTTATTATTAATTATTCAGGCCCTGCTTTATCTCACAATAATTGAATACTTCGACCCAGTCACGAATGAAATTCTAAATTTAGCGTTTGTTTTCCATGCTGCTCACCTGAACACTTCCATTCAACTTGGGGAAAACGGTATTATCACAGGTGAGGAGGGACTGTCCACAATAATGAAGTTCAAGCCAAAACTCCGGTATGGCGCTTGCCGGACTGTCCGCTACAGGAGGACACACAACTTCGGGGAATTCGAGTATGGCCATGACGGGTCGCTCCGGATAAGTCTGCAGATTTTCCGGGGTCAAGGATAATTGCGGCATCGGCCACCGAACATCTAAACTACGACGTATCACGGATTCATCTTGCTGTGATAGTTTGGTTATATTTTTTGAGCCTGCAAAAAAATTCGAGTGATTATGGTGTTCATTTGTTTGATTATAATTCATAACTTGAATTGAATAAAATTCACACCACAAAGTAATTGATGTTTTCTGGAGTGAATATTGAGATCACATCCCCAGAAATTCGATTCTGAAAGCTAGAAATATTATTGCTGATTACTCAATTCAAAAATTAATATTTTCTAGAGAGATCAGTTCTTCAGGAGAATTTTTTTTTTGTTCAATGATGAATGAGTAGGAAGCCAGACCGTTTTTTACAATTCACTGCTTTCATCGAAATATACCTCCCAACCTCAAAACTAAGGTCAAATTAATACACACCGTAGTCGAATTTCTCAAATATTTGTCAAAATTTTATATCTGTTGAAGTTGAAAAAAATGACCGGTATTTCATAGAATTCCATCATTACGTATTTGGAAAACACTTTATTGTATGAATTGAAGGGGTTATATTTTTAGGAGTGATAATTTTCGAGAAAGAAATATTTTGGCTTTCTAATACTCCATCTTGATACAAAAAAAAAGAATGAGGGAATCTTCCGAAGAAAGGAAGGAAGTAACTCTATACATGGATCTGTAGATCACGCAAAGAAATAACTTTCAGACACAAACTGAAAGAAAGTCCTCCTGAAACAGCTACTTTCATATAAACATTGAATAATAGGAAAGAAAAAATATTCTTTCGAAACAAATACTTCTATATGAACACTCAATTATACAGAAGATACTTTTCTCTACTCAGTTTGTATTTCAAACATTCGTTGTGGAATAGAAATCAGATATCTTTTTCATGAGTTCTACTTTAAATGAATGGTAACAAATTGCACTTACATACAACACTGCCATCCTCACTGGTATACACCGATGTTCCGCTTTAAGACACTTGCCCCAAGGCTCTTCAGTATCAAATTGGATAACATTATATAAAATACACACACTTCATTCATGAATTACGATTTTTTAATGTCACGGAATAAGCTTGATCTGCTTATGTCATCGATGACATCGAAATGACATTTATTCACCTGAATGTCACCTGAATGAATGTCATTACGTGAGGATGGCAGTGTTCTATGCAAGTGTAATTTGTTACAATTCATTTAATATGTGAATGATATCTGATTTTTATTCCACAACGAATATTTAAAATACAAACTGAGTAGAGATAAGTATCTTCTGTATAATTCAGTGTTCATATAGAAGTATTTGTTTCGGAAGAATTCTTTCTTTCGTATAATTCAATGTTTATATGAAAGTAGCTCCTTCAGGAGGACTTTTTTTCAGTTTGCGTCTGAAAGTTACTCCTTTGCATGATCTACACATCCATAAGAAGAGTTACTTCCTTCTTTTCTCCGAAAGATTTCTTCATCCTCCTTTTTTTGTATCAAGATGGAGTAGTAGGAAGCCAAAAACTCTCTTTCCCAACACTTTATTGTAATAGTTTACAAATTCACGACACGTGTTTCGCTATACAGTAAAATCTTCGGTCATTATAATTCTGCGAACACGTATATATTTGCTGACTGGTCTCATTTCTCAATATCAAAAGTAGCGTATAGATTTCGTGTCTTCATTATGGAAGTACACATTTGGATAATTATCCAAAGTGCCAAAGTTCAAGGTTTCATTTCCTTTTATTTCAAATATTTCCGACTATTATCTGGAGAAGAGAACAATGAAAAACATTTTTAACAGTTACAGTAAATTCACCAGTAGCTGTGTGACTCTACTGAAACAAATGACCAAAAACTTGAAGAAGGTAAGTCAGAAGTAAAAGAAAACTAAAATAGACATCATGCAAAATACAATGTTTTGAACGATTCAGTTTTTCTGTCAATAACAGATCTATTCGCATTTGAGTACAGGCATTAGGATTTCGTAAACCGCAAGAGATTTAAAATAGTCTGAATCGCAAAAACGTTATCTATTCCTAGGTACTATCGAGTAACACAAATAATTCCAATCAAGCTGTTCTGGATCCTGAGAAAAATTGAGAATTTTTTGATATATTAAAGAGGCAAATTATATAAATGAAAAAATTATAAAACATCAAACATCAATCGGCGCTCCGGGGCGACTTCATTGATTCCAGTGGTGCATTTGCTTTTCCAGCTGTAGAAAAATCTGTATCACCACATCATCTGAAGATTTTGATCTGCCAATGTTTTCTCTTTCATGAAATGAAATGTATCAATTCTCACTTCGTCATAGATTACAAACGAATGAAAATATATATAACTGAGCTATGCTGTTTCAGAAAAAATCAATAAACTCTTTGACTTGCGTCTAATTTGTTAATTAAATTATTATTAATATCGATTACTCATCTGAAAAAATTACTACACAATACGGTCTTTACTAGAAATGAAGTGACATCGTTGGTCTATAAACACACCGTGTGTATACTTTTCATGGATTTTCAGTTATAAATTAGTTTTCGAAGACTTGTTCTTCATTGAATACGTTGAACACAAATAATTACCTATATACTTTAATTACCTGTATAAAAGACAGAGAAATTTGATCGATATGCATCGTCATAGTTTGAAATGCCATTTCGGAGAAATTTCCAGTGTGAGTGAATATTCCTCACAAATTGTTTGCATGCAGCTTTTCTGATAAGAGGGAGATTACTCGAGCTATTGTATTGCTTATACTTATGTGATAATGCATTAAAATGAATGATTATTTTGTTTGATTCATTCGGCCGTTACTTGATGAAGGATCCACAGTAATTTCATAAACTACACTTTACGATTTGATCCCCACAAACTTCATTGCAGGGAAAACGTTTCCACTACGAGAATGCTACATTTATGAATGTTCTGAGACAAAATATAAAATAATCATAGGATATAAATTGCGCCTGATAAACTCTTAAATTTGTCCTCCACCAATTATTAAAATATCTCATTCGCCAAAATCGCGAATGGGCGCATTCGCCAAAATGGACATGCTTCGAAAATAACGTCGCTAATTACACTGACTGACATCTACTGCATTGACTATAATGGAAAACCGTTTATAGAGAAATTAATTATTATTGAACATCGTCAAAGTTTGAGACGCCACTGAGAAATTACGAGCGTGAGTGAACATTAGTTAGTCATGAACTGTTTACTTGCAGCTTTTCTAATAGAAAACAGGTTTTTTGAGCTGTTAGAAAACTCTCAGCTATGCAATAAGGTGTTGAAATGTATAATCAACAGAATTTATGAATTGATTGAGGCAAAATATAAAATATTCTGAACTCGCAAATTAATCCTTCACCAATTACTAAAACGGCTCATTCGCCAAAACTTGCGAATAATTACCTCCACTTAGTATATAAGCTTTGAAAAATAGTTAAATATTTTTTAAATTCCTCTTTGTTTTTCATATAACACTATACAATTGAAATACAAGAACCTACCAATATTTAAGTGATTTTTGAGTACTTATAAATACATTCGTAACCAGTTTTGTTTTTTTTAAGAAAAATCTAGTGTGGTAGCAAAACATGTGATATTCTTGGAAATAAAGTTTGTGAAGAATAAATCGTTCCCGGTGTACTTCGTGAAGTAACCACTTTCATGATATTGTGTGATGATTTGAATGCATTACAAAAGAATTTTTTTGGAATGTCTGGAAATTAATAGACATAGAAAATCTAAAAAATCACTGAATGAACAAATAGAATTGAATTCTTTACCTCTGTTGAATCTATTCAGATTTCAGCATGTCCCTTCAAAGAGTTTGAAAAATGTCTTCTATAATGTTCAAATTTTAAATTTCAATCAGTTTGTACCAGTACTAGAGAAAAACTATCAGTCATTGTATAGGTAGAACGTATGATTCAAATTGTTTTCTCAAATTTGCCACTTTCTATCCATAAATATGCATAACATCAGTAAAAATCAATTCGGCTTCCAGAATAATAAAAATACGCCCGATGGTATTTTCTCATTTCTAAATTAAAGTTTATTCTGAGATAAATGTCGGTGAAAAAACTGCCGCAGTATTTTCTGACCTGTCAAAGGCATTCGACTGCGTTGATCATACAATTCTGCTGAGAAAGCTTCAACGTTATGGATGCACAAATGGTTCGATTCCTACTTAATGGGACGAACGCAAATGGTCGAAACATCTCAACTTTTTAAAAGAAGGGAAATTAATTCTGGAGTTCCACAAGGTACTGTGTTAGGTCCCATTCTTTTCTTATTATATATTGATGATCTCACCAAGCTGAATATTTCTGGTAAGTTCACCTTAGTTGCAGATAACACTACCATACTTTGGTAAATTGAAAACACTTGTGAGTCACACAAAATAATCTCTGCCGACTCAACGATTGATGTGATTCAAACATTTCATCTTTTAACTCAACTAAAACAAATTTATTATCATTTAGATGCTCAATCAACGGATAATGGGGTACTATGCACTCAAAGATTCTCACTTACGCTACGGAATACCATGTTAGGGAGCATGCAATCTGTTAATATCACAGAAAAGGGCAATACGGTATAGAGAAAACCTTAAACCAAGAGACTCCTGTGAAACCTTCTTCAAAAAACATAATATTCTAACGGTAACTGCATTACTTATACTGGAATCTGTGTGTTCAATAAATAAGCATATATTAAATTTTGCTGCATCCTCTTCCCATTACAACACCCGAAACTGCAGACACACTCTGAAATTCGCTGTGCCAACTAAAAACCTACAAGACTATGTCTTATGATAGTTAAGCATATTATTATTATTATTAATATTGCAACTGTTGCGAGCATTGCGATTTTCGGCACTGGAATTTCCGCGCCATTACCAGTAGGAAAGATTTTTGGAGAAAACTGCTTGCTTGCAATCTTTATTGAAACAAGTTTTGCCGTTGGAAGTTCGTTTCATTGAAAAAGGAATACGTATACTCATAGATGATGGAATAACTTTCGCAACTCAAAAAGCACAAGTCGATCTTTGGAGCTGAAACAAACATCTAGCCAGAGTAAATTTCGGAAAAGGTCTTGAAGATCCTCCCACTCAGCATACCTGTAATGAAAAACTCTGCGTGGCTTCGATTGTTTCCTAACGTTCATCGGTAATTCTCTCAACACTGAAATGAGTTTGTGGTCAGAAGATCCCAATGGAGACCTCATGGTGACTATGTGGAGTTCTGGATTGGTTGTTAGTGGTAAATCCAGGAGACTAGCATCTCCATCACGATCAGATATCTTGGTTGACTCGTTTATAATCTAAGTCTGTCCGCTGCCTATTGCAAAAGCCTTAGCTTCGCGAATTTCTTCATTGTTTATATTTGAAAATTTGAGCTGTTCGATATGTTTGTTGAAAGTTATTGATGTTTGCATGTGGAGATTATAGTGCCTTATATAGTATTTCGCTTGGTATATCGACTGATTCTCAAAATGTCTGACTCTATTCTAACCAAAAATACTTAGATTATTATTAGACTTTACACAGAAGTATTTTACATCATTGTTCAATATCTAACATGAATACAATATGGAATGATGTGTTCTCGTCAAAACAGCTCAAGATAGATAGAAAGCTTTCACGATGCAACATTGACCTGTACCAAACAACTCCCATCAGCTCCTGCCAATTTCACGAGCAATTGTGACTATTCAGCGGAACAAATCGACCTCTCTGAATATAGGCGTGATTATGTCTTGCTTATTACCGGCCATATTCATACTAACTTTCCTTCAAAGGGGAGTTACCAACATTTAATGAGGATTCCACCAGACAATGCCTTGCGAGGTTAATTACTGAACATTCAAAGGAATTGGAACTAGTTGTCTGGCAGAAAGTTACCGTAATTAGTGGTGAACAGAAAATACTCTGTTATGATCGTTCTTCAGTTGCAAACATTTTTCTGTTCATTTGAAAATAGCACGGTGTAGAATAAGTATTAATTTTCTTGTGGGATTCAAAATTTTTCAAAAACTAGAAAGCAACGACTTTATTGCTTTATTTATTCATCTATATTTATCTAACTATGCTGATATAAATTTGAAAGTACGTAAGAATATAGGTATTTACAAATTTGAAGTAATTGAAATAATTAAAACGCTAAAAAATAAAGAAACCCTGGGAAGAGATAACATTGAAACATTGAAAGGAATATCAAATCAAATGACTGTTCCAATACTGTATCTGATTAATAAATAATTCAACACAGGATTGTTCCCCAAGCTTTCCAAATTGGCAAATGTGAAATCCTTATTCGAAAGAGGCGATAAAAAAGAACTCGGATATATTATTGTTCAATCTCGTTGCTTTCGAATATTGGTAAAATATTTGAAAATGAGACATCATCATCACGCGCAAGCTGCATACAATTCAGCTTCATTATTACTCTGTTTATCCATATTCATATTCATTGAAATATTACTTTTCACACAGACAGTCATACAGTTTTGTAGAGTTGCAGAGTTCGACGAGTAAATATCGATATTATATCCGTTTCGTACGCATTGCGGCGGGCCCTACACTTTGGCCCACATGAATAAACATTATTATCATTATTATTATTATTTTTCATCGTAGTTTGCGCTGGTTAGGCCCTATCCTCAGAAGCCTCGATACATTCGGGAAGGCGCGCCATCATTATCAACAAACGATCACTCCTCACACCGTAGGGAAAGTGATCATTGGGCCCGAGAATCATGTGCCCTGACTTAATATATACGTTATATATATTATAGACTCCATTCTTTCCAAAAAACTAGAAAAGCAAGTTATGAACCAGGTCTACCCAAATTCAAGATGCGATTACGTCAGTTATAGGACATTGTCATTTTTGGGTAAAACCACCAATATTATTACCCGTTTGTTGAAGATGGAATGCGTGAACGTAGCTTACAGAAGGAATAATAGTCTAAGCAAATATATTCAAAACAATAAAGACAAAACGTCGATGTCGGATAGATCAGGAGTATATAAGCTGTAAAATTGTGGCTGTTGCACAAAACTGTATATTGGCCAAACAGGAAGAAATTGTTTCCAAAGAATTGAAGACCATAGAAGAAGTTTTGTAAATAAAAAGATCAATCACATATCAGCAAACCACCTTTCAGCACAAAGACATGAGTTCAATCATGAAAACGACGTATTACATTCAGAAGAGGAGAGTTTGAAATTTCCAGGATGTTCAGAAATCAATAGATTCAAGAATTCTAGTGATTTACTGAATGATCAATTGCAATTGAATAACTCCCCGTTACAAATATTTTTCAAATGTGGAAAACTGGGACATAAGCTCAGGTAATTTAATTCATTACAAAATCATTTGTAACACTCAGATACTTGCAACCTAGGTGCTTCGAATTGTAAAATTAGGTATATTGAGCATAGAAAATGTAGAATTTAGTTAGACGACACACGCCCGAAGAAACCATTGTATGTTGCCTTTTCGTAAAACTATTTAGTTATTTAATTCTTTATTTAGTTCGGACAAAATAATTCCTCCACCAATGATTTTGAGAAGGACCCACCCAACCAGCTGAATTGTTTTATAATTTCATGATGCTGCAACAGTTTTATTTTGTTGGTATTTTATAATTACTTCCAAAATGCTGAGTGATTATATTAGACGAGCCATGAATATAATACAGTTATATGCAATAAAAGTGTTTTATAAATTTGTCATGGAAATGTTCATAAAATAGTTCATAGTCACCAAATTATCACAGAAACGTTTTTACAACTAACTCATAAAATATATTATCCTATAAAAGTCAATTGTTTTGTAGGAGTTTCATAGCACTTTTCTGGGAAGTTTGTATGCTCTTCATAGAACTTTTTTAAGATTATTATATAACTGCTTTCCGAAGCTTTAATAGGATTATTTTATAGAAGTGCTTTCTGACACAATTTTTTTTTCATTACCGTATTGTCACTTCTATGATAATTTTCCAACTATTCCATAGTTTGGTGTATTTACTATAATTCGAAAACAATAAAATAACTATTATTAAATCAAATTTCTTCCGCTAACATATATTTGCTGACGCTAAGAATAAAATGCATCAGAAGAATAAATGCAAGTAGAACCAGCTAACATTGATTTCAGAGGTCGTGTAATGAAGTATACTTATGATGCACTGTTTGGAACCTTCGGTGTAGTGATGAATATTACTGGAGTTTTTTCCCAACACCATATCTTTTTTTAACACCTTGACACGTGTTTTGATGACCAAGTGATCATCTTCAAACAAGTAGATCAAAACAGTTTTAATTTTCCTCTTTGAAGATGTCGAAGTGTTGAAAAAAGTAGTTCTAGTACTACTTTTAGTGCTAGAACGCTTGAGAATGGTGTAAAAACCGAAACCTTGGTCGTATTAATATCAATACATTAAGTAAGTGGAAATTAGACGAAGTATTTCATTTCATTTCATATGGATAACAGAAGCTGAAATCCATTAAAACTCTTGCTATTGACACCAAATTATTTTATAGAACGACGCCATTTTAAAATGATGCCAATTCGAAATACTGACATCAGATGAGTTGAAAATATGAAATACTGCACTTTGCAGATGGAAAGTACGTAGATATTATAAGATTATATTATCAAGAGCAAACTGAGTTTATTTGCGACTAGAAAATTAATACGAGTATATTTTTTTGGAATTTTAATAAAAGAATGGACCGCTTAAATTTTACTAATAATAGGCTATATATTTGTCAATAAAATTTCATTCGCAGTTAAAATGTCTATCTCTGAAGCACAAAAAATGTCTTTACCGGTTTTACAAAAGTGAAATTATTTAAATGGTCCCAACCTTTCTATTCGTTAGTTTTCAGTTGGTAACATATCTAGTATATTGTCCTAGTGTCCAATACAAAATTACTTCATTATATTTTATAACGATCAGTTGGAATTACTAAAAAAAACTTTTATAAAAATTGTATTTCAAACATTTTATAACATTCTTTACGAAACTACTTTTCAAGAGTGTTAGGAAAATTTTATAGTAACTGCCAAGATGTTAATAAAACTGATTTATAGTATTTGCAAAAGGCGTTACAAAATATTAGTAAAGACTTATAATGTTTTATAAAACGGTGCAAGTTTTCTATTTACATCTGTTTTATAAACACATTTAAAATATTTCTGGGAGAAATACAGTTTTATAATTTGTTTTCCCCAAACGTTTTCACAACTATTATAAAATATAAAATTGCTAGTTGGGCACTCACCTATTGGCTGCTTCTTCACCAATACATAATATTGTCCTCCCCTCGAAAAATATCCGCACGGTATCTTGACAATCGTCGAGTTTTTTGCCAACGCTCCGGCTTCTGGATAAACGGGAAAAGTCGTCAGAGGCTGTGCCAGGTTGCCTTCGAGACGGGATAATTGTAGCAAGAGGGGCGGGAAAGATGATGAAACGATTTGTACGTGCAGATCGCCGCTGAGCGCCACATGGGAAGGCGGCATCGTGAGTTCTATGTCCGGAATACCATCTCCTGAAACAAATGGAGATTAGAGTGGTGGCTGCGATTTCTGTGATTGTTGGATTTAATGAGGGCCTGATAGCGGTTTATGGTAAATCTATACAAAAAAAGCGTAATTCTTGATTCTATACAATTAGAAGTACGAGGGTGATCTGGAAAGTCTTCGACCACAACATGAACATGGCAGCACTCTTAAACAAAAGCTAGTTAATACGTTGTTTATCTGTTGACAGTTATTCACCAAAGTTACAGCCACTTTATTTTGTAACATTTGTTTGTATGAGTTGATGTACGTGTTTCTATAAAAATGGACAAAATTGAGTATCGCAGCAGAGCAGTCACTGAATATTTATTTTCGAGAGTTAAGTTTGTTGTGGTTAAGTATTAATAGATTAAAGACACACTAGTTATTGAATTTGTTATGAAGTACTTTCTCATCAAATTCATATCCATTTTCACTGTAAAATGCAACAGATACATCATCAGCATAGAATACTAAGAAATACACATTCATGTACTCTGGCAGATCATTGATGAACATAAGGAAAATCAATGGACCCAGTATAGATCCTTGTGGTACTCCTATTATGCAATTCAGTTCGTGCTCCTATAAGTTTCACAATAATTTTTCTGTGTCTCAAAAATGACATGAACCACTTCAATATATTTCTTCGAATTCCTATTGAGTATAGTTTGGGTTCAGTATAAGGTCTAGGTGATCAAAAGCTTCCATGAGATCGAAAAAAAGGGCACCTACAAGTTTCTTCTATCGAGATATTTGTAGATGTACTCAACAAATGTGAAAATAGCTGTTGCGGTAGATCTCCCAGGATATAACCCGTTTTGTGAGTCCTTAATTATTTTATGTTTGTCAAGGTAAGGTATCAGTCTATTGTAAATAGCTCTCTCGATTATTCTGCTCATAATACTGGATACAGTTACTTGCATCTGGTGCCTTTCACCCCAATTGGAAATCATCTCTTGATCCTCATTAAGATATGCAACCTCTTGCTGCCAGTGATGTGTGACCTGAGCAAGGTCTTCGACTGTGTATCTCATGTTTTTTCGTTGAAAAAATTATCCCATTATGGTATAAGAGGACTACCACCTAAATTTTTTGAATCGTACCTCACTAATAGGGAGCAGAGGGTATTTGTTGACAGATAATCTAGTTTCAAGCCGGTTACACACGGTTTACCACGAGGGTCGGTTCTTGGATCACTTTTGTTTATCATCTACATCTATAACATTCAGATACTAAGTATTCAATGTGCCCAGAGAAACTGAAGACATCAGTAAAAATTACTTCTTGATAGTGGGTGACTTTTTTCGTGTGACACTAATTATTTTGCATTCAGCTTTGTTGAGAGATAGGTCAGATACTGAAAAGTAAACAGATAAATTATTCAGATCATCTTGAAGCAAATCAGAATCGTTTTCGCTTTCAATTCTTTTAAACAGCTTGGGATAATCGGCATATAGGAGAAATTGAGAATGCCCAATATACCGAGAAATATCATTAACAACTAACACGAAAAGGAGAGGTCCCAAAATCGAGCCATGCGGAACTTCCGAAGTAGCGGTGAATTTGAAGGAAGATACGAACGAAGATACGAACTGTATTCAAGTGTGTTGTTTGTGAAATCAAATGTTTTTAATTTCAGGATCAAAACCTCGTGGTTAACTCTGTCGAATGCCTTGGCCAGGTCAGTGTATATTTATAACGTCTATTTGATAGCCATTTTTAATTCCATCCGTAACAAAATTACTAAATGGCATAAATTGGTAATGGTAGATTTATTACGAATGAAGCTGTGCTGTTGGCATGTGTGTAACGTTTTGGCAAATTCTGCAATTGTCAAAGTCATTAGGCCGTAGGCGCCACTGAGTCCTAAAATTTTTAGTCCAGCCGCTTCCTCGGCTGAAGAGTTGGCAATGCGACTACCTTTACTCCTTCCGTGCCCTTTAACCCACCTCAGGATAATATTATTATCTACCGAGGCTTTGGCTGAATCTTGGTGGCACTCTAGTACTAGTCCTGAGGTAACACGCTGTCTGTTCAAGGCTAATAGTGCTAGTCTGCTATCAGTGCAGATTGTTATGTTTTTGCCACGCTGGTATTCGCTCCCATTTCCCACTTAATCCTTAGGCTTAGTGACCACTCCACATCTTGAGCCTTCTTTGGTTTTTGAGCCGTCTGTATAAATCCGTATTGCATTTGTAGCATGTGACTCTGTGAGGAGGAGTACTCATCGCGTTAAATAAATAAGCTAAATTACTGAAAGTAATAAGGCACATTGCTGCATTTGAGGCAGTTATAGTTCAGTTTAGGATTGAATGCCATGTAAAAATCCCTCTAGCCTGCCTATATTTACCACCAGGCATCTTCTATGAGGATTTTGATTCTTGCATACAGCAGTTTGTACAAGGCAACATAATTACGGAGTCAAACAAAACTTTTATATTCGGAGATTTTAATCTTCCAGAAATCGTAGGCCCACTAGTATCTCATAATAATATTAGTACAAAATTGTCTGTTATGAACGATTTTTTAAATTTCAATTCTTTCAGCTCATACAATAATGTTACTAATTTCCAAGGAATGATCTTAGACTTGGTTATTTCTTCTGAAGGTAATTTGTTCAATGTTACACGAGGAGAAAGCCCTTTAGTATCCAAGGACAGATATCACCCTTCCCATGAAATTGTTTTAGAATGTCGTGAAAATTTATTGAGTGGTGATGCAAAAGCTAATAATATTAGCTTTAATTAGCAATTAATCACATTAATTTAGCAATTAATCATAAGTATAATTTGAATAAAACTAATTTTGACCTCATGACAGAACTTATTAGAGAAACTAACTGGAATAATGTATTGAAGGAGTCTATTGTAGATATAGCCTTGGAAAATTTTTATAAAATATTGAATAACATATTTTCTACTTGTGTGCCTAAATTTAAACTATATGAGAGTTTCAATTGATTTCCTGTATGGTATAATAGAGAAATCAGAAAATTAATTGTGGAGAAGGAAAAAGTTAAAAAAATTAAACATATTTCTGAATATCACACTAAGATATCTAGAGGTGAGAAGAAAATTAAAGTCACTTTCGAAACAAGGACATAAGAACTACATCAAAACTATCGAAGATAATAGGGGCACAGATATCAATAATTTTTGGAACTATGTTAACAAAAAGAAAGGTCAAAGCTCAATCAATGGAAATTTTATATACAATGACATGGAAATTCCACCAAAAGATACATCACAGTATTTCGCGGAGTTCTTTGCCAGTATGTACTCTACCAACGTCAGCAATTATGAAACAACTTTTTGGAGTGCTGTTCTCATGTATAGAGCTCTTCCCCTAACCACACCCCGAAGCTGCTGGATTCCTTCCAGAAAAAAAGGTATCCGCCTGGTTGGCGACACAAACATCATTTGAAACTTTGATAGTCTGGAACATTGAAGAAAAGTTGGAGATTGGTCTCTCTTTCATACTTTCACGGGAAGTCTTCAAATGGCTTGACACATTTGATTCTACCAAGAGCTGTAAGTATCAGAAACACGCGACGGACTGTGGGTGCTCATCGTTTTCAGGTTCAACTCAGTACGCCCTGAACTCCACTATTTAAGAACTCTCTCAGATGGATAGCTGCCTTCATGTGGATCGAACTTCCTGATAATGTTTTTTCAAATGAATTTAATCACCAGCGATTCAAATGTAACATGAATCACTACCTTCGCACAGGCACCGCTCTTAGAGCGCCCCAAGGATTGTTCTGTAATGCTTGCGTTTTGTCTTTGAGAAAAATACGTTGGTGATCTTGAAAGGAAATTGCTAGATTGTTTATGAAACTTTTGTTACAAATCAGTAGCTTCATTTGAAACAGCCCCAAAAAGGATTTATTCTCGAAGAACATCCTCATCACATAAGTTTTTCATCGTAGTCACGAGATTTTCAATTCATCCCGAGTCCACAAAATCACCCTGTTTACGTAATTGCTGGTATATAGCTCAATCGCTCCCTGGAGAAATCTGGCTTCCTATACATCAGACCATGCACATTCTTCCTTACAAGCCGCCGTATAAGTGCATTATACTCGGTGCGGCTTGGTTATTTAGGAGCCATTACAGTGAGGTAAGGTCTGGTAGTTTTTCAATCCACGGAATAAACTTGAAGGGCAGGAATATATTTTTCGTTTTCAGAATAAAGTATGCACGTACAGCAAATGTTGCATTAACTTTTGATCATTTGCGATTTTCCAATGATAGAGAAGATATTATTATTGTTTTTCATTTTCTGTAATTGATGTTTATTACACAACACCACAAAAAATATTTTTTGAATGTTTCCTACACTAAATTAGTCAATTTCTACTAACTTTGGGGTGATAAAAATGAAAATAACAATGAAAAATT
>WOGN01001244.1:0-20036 GCA_015342105.1 Leptinotarsa texana | reverse complement strand
TCTAAGTGAATTGTAATCAGTGCAGTAACTAGTTGTGTAGTAAGTGAATAAAAGTTGTCAAGTATTATTAGTGTTGTTGTTGTTTAAACGAACCCAGAGTAAATATCGTAACAGTATTTTCACAAAACATACTTGATCCTGATATATTTCGAAAAAAAAAATCATAAACAAATAATTTCATTTCGAATATGAAAGTAGCATGAACATGGTGGAAAATATATTCCATCATTGCTGTATATCAGAAATTCTGAATAAACCATAGTACAATTCATTTATAGTATAAAACAGATTATCAAGAATAGTACTGCATCAAAACAAATACATTGTTGTCAAGGTTGTGATTTTATATATTTCATCATCCGTACGCCACTGCAAGAGACAGATTAAGGCAAAAACGTCAGACATTTCTGAGGATTCAGTACCTAATATTTTGGAATTATAGTATGGTTTACTACGGTCCTTAAACAGGACCATTTTATTTTTCAAAATAGACTCACAGTTAGATACAATGCTTTTCCAAAATAATAGTGTTTCTCGTTGTGTCTGCCGTCTGTATGTATGTTATCATATGTATGTTACAAACATGCTTCATCACCATCACAAGCCAGTCGCAATTTTCTCTATAGTATACGGATATATAAAAATATTGAGATAAGTAATGAATTGACTTTACTGAAAATACAAGAAAATACAAAGAGGAATGGAAAAAATATTTCAGGTAGTTATTGGCGAAGTCTCTCTCAGAGGTATTCAAATTGACAACAAGCATCACTCCATAATGAACGCAAACATACAGATAATAAAATAACAATTCCCTATGATTGGTGATTATATCCTAACAATTGATAAATCGAATGGACCTGCGGTTTTTTTTATTTTTCATTTGTTCAAGGAGCAGGAATTGAGATTACTGACTATCATAGATATCATTTTCATATTTGTATTTGAATTTCCTGATATTGAATCTCCCTGTCGTAGCATACCTAATTTGTTTTAATTTTTAATATTTATTGAATGAATATCTTCATGCAGAATTAGTTTTTGTATCAAAAAGGAAAAGTGGAAAATGGTAATGAATTCATGAAGATATCCATTCAATAAATATTAGAAACAAAAACAAATTAAGTATGCTACGACAGGTGGATTCAATATCAGGAAATTCAAATACAAATATAAAAATTATATCTATGATAGTCAGTAATCTCAATTTCTGCTCCTTGGATAAATCAAAAATTAACCAAACAACAGATCCATTTGAT
The DNA here is from genome assembly GCA_015342105.1 of Leptinotarsa texana. Classification (NCBI taxonomy): domain Eukaryota; kingdom Metazoa; phylum Arthropoda; class Insecta; order Coleoptera; family Chrysomelidae; genus Leptinotarsa; species Leptinotarsa texana. Next base: position 18,777 of record WOGN01001244.1, on the reverse strand, counting down.
GTTTACGATATAATCACCAATCATGTTTAACCCAAAGGATGGGTTACACGGTTTTTCATTTTGAGTCAGCAAGAGTTTTCGAGCCTTCAGACATTGAATCACACTTACGAATACCATAAATTGGCAACAACAATTTTGATATTTTTGTATTCTCCTTTATCCGAGTCATATGAGTATTGCCCATATATGAAGTCATAGTAGAGATTGGTTCAAAATAAAACGATTGTAGTATAACAGCTTCAATGATATATATGCTTTCTTCATTGCATTTTCAACATGATCAAAGAATCTATAGTCAGTGCCAAGCATCACTCCTGAGGTTTTAGATGTACCAACAGGACACAATATAGTATGACCTAGTTCTGAGTTAAAGTTATTTTCTGCAGATTTTATCTTCAGTGAAAATGAACATTTCATGCACCTAGAAAATATTCATGAAATACACTTCATAGAAAGTGTTTTTTGATCTGTTTTCAACCGAAAGATTCCTGCTCCTTGAACAAATATGGTGACAAGTGGGAAACTATATATTTCTACTGAGAAACCTACTTTTCTTGCATTACAAATAATTATGCCAATTACTCTACACTCATCTGCCAAAATTGCATCAAGCTTTCCACCAGGCGCCAGCTCCCGTTATTTTCGGAATCTTCGTAATTCCTGGAACATCCGACAGGAATCATTCCAAATTAAAAGTGTGGGGCCCATTTGAATGTCATTAACATTGCTCTGGAAATGAATATCTGTGACAAACAAACGAGAATATACCGGATATCGCAAATGTTTTTTCTTTAGTCACAAGAGCGGCTTATTTTGAAGTAGGTTTTGAAGTCGGCGTTATATTATTGGAAGAAATATCTGGACCATGAATCGTTCGTTTTCAGCACTGCAGTGTGTGATATAAAAATGAAATAATTTGAAGGTATACATTCACTTCTATATCGACTGGTACTGGACTGATACTCTTACCAAATTATTCATTGATGAAACTCAACTTAGCTAGGTTTTGCAACTGATCTCCTTGGGGAGTTTATTTTTGCTTTCTATAATCCAATTCTCTGTCGATTTCAGAGGTGGCGTCTTAGGCTTATCCTTCAGAGACCGTTGAGTCCAAAAGTGCAATACAGCAATCAAAGAGGAAATATATGAATTGAATAGGTTCAGTTCTGGGTTCATTCGCAGATCGGAATTGAGGAGAATGAGAGAGCTTATACGTATGAGTAATTTACAGCTCGAACCATAATAGAGGAATATATTGAATATTCTTCGACACAATACAATATCTGAGCAGAAAGTTTGAAAACCCAACATGAGACCATGGGAACAGGAAAGTTCAGCAGATTATTACTTCAAAACTTCGTTTGGGAACGTAAAACTCAACCGTGAATGATCTTATATTGAAGCATCTGAACTGAACTGAACCATACCATCATATTTGTCATGGGTTCACAGTGAAACATTTCATGGAGAATTGTCCATTGTTCCAGTTAGAATGAGAGGTATGTGAACTACTTTAATGCGTCTAGTGATCTATAACTGAATAAATATAGTTTAAAAAAAACAAAAAACACGCTTTAAAAGAACATCGAACTGGAAAGTTAAAAATATTTTTTTTAAATAAGCTTAAAACAATATCGAATAAAAAATACTAGTATTATTGAGAAAAAAGCGACGGGAGCCTGATATGCAAAAATATGGCAAGAAGCGGCCACGCATTTTTCACAATAATACTAGTATTTTTCGTTAGTTATTGTTTTAAGCTTATTTGAAAAAATTATTTTTATCTTTTTAGTTCGATGTTCTTCAGAAGCGTGTTTTTCAATTTTTTACAAACTGTATTTATTTTTCACTTTTTAGTCTGATATATGGCCAGAATTATTTTTTAAGTTCCAGTCACTAGTACCATAAATCTTCAACAGATGTCGCACGAATGTAAAATTTCTCTCAAACAACATAATAAAGTTTGAGGTCTCTATTTCTATAGTGATACTGAGATGTAGTAAGTCTCCAACAGAGGGCGGACAGTTGTAAAATTTGTTTTGGAGTGAAGAGGAAATTTTCAGTGATAATTTCAAAAAACAATTCAGACTTGATGTTTTCATTTGAAATTTCATTCAAAATATCATTGGACCAAATATATTTTTTCAGTGAATAAGTTAATTTTTTGAATCAATCTTTTGATTTAATATGTATGTCAAGCACCTCAATTTTAATTTTTCAATTTTTTGATATATTTAGGTAACTCAATTTTTCAGGTGCACAATTTACGATAAAGTTTTCATTGTTGAAAACCATATTCTGATTTGCTTTCAAATAATCGAATTAGATTTTAAAATGTATCTTCCGTTTCGTTCAAAACTTTTTTCTGTACTGAATCACGGGTAATTGTAAATATTCAAATATTTCATCTGTTGTACAAAATTCCGTTAACACTTATAATTCTTAAAATATATTTTTCATTTTGATTTCCTTTTGAACAGCCTATCGAAGAGGTTACGTATAGCGGCATCTGCCCGCGAATAGCTCAAACAATAATTGATAGTTAAGTACAGCTTTATCTGTCCGCAAAACAGATCAAGCAATAATTGATAGTTACGTCATCTGCCCGCGAATAGATCAAGCAATAATGCCGATGATTCGGTCAATACAGATCTTGATCTTGAGAGTTACAAACAAACATACATACATACATACATACAGGTGAAGCTAATATGAAGCGTGTAAAAATATACTGTAATATATATACTGTAAAGCTCAGATCAGAACTCCTTTGGAATATTGTTCTCCTGTGTGGAGATCCGCCCATAAGCATACCCTGAATGCCATCCAGAAAAGAGTCATTTACCTGATTGTAGATACGATAATCACATAGTAGGGAACATCAAATGAATGTGCAGCCACGGACTGTGGCTGCTCATCATTCTGAAGTTCAACTCAGTACACCTTGAACTCCACTTTTCAAGTACTTTTTCATTTGGAGAACTGTGTTCAAGTGAAATACACTTCCTGATAACGTTTTGCGAATGAATATAATCTCCGGCGATTCAAATCCAACGTGGATCGCTACTTCCGCACAGGCACCGCTCTTACGTGCCTCAAGGATTTTTCTGTAGTACTTGTAATCTGTCTTCAAAAATGATCATTGGATAAAAAAAACGGGCCTTTAGTGCGTGGTCGCAAGAAACTTGTTATGCCAAACATTCCGTCTGCTGCTACGAAAGATATTTTCAATTATGTTTGCGTTGACAACAAGGGCGAAGGCACCATTTCTGATTCAGCGAGTGACAGTTCCACATATGTTCTTTAACGACAGTGACGAGTTCAGTACTGTCTGTGGGAAAGAGTTCCAAACATTTCCTGATAATAATAATAATAATAATAATAATACTTTATTATACATGTAGACATTATATATTGTAAAGGTATAGTCAACTAAAGAAGTAAAAATGAAGACAGAGTATAAGAAACATACAAGTAGAAAACATCACCTTATAACTAAAATACCCTAGTTATCAAATCTAAAAATGTATTCAATGGATAAAACCATTGTTCAATTGAAAAACTCTTTAAATTTCTCTTGAACATCATAAAATTATGTTTTTTCCTTAAGTGATCGTGCAGTTTGTCGAATATTTTTATTCCAATGTATTCTAGTTTTGCATATTGCGTATGGTGTCAATTTTTTGTTCTTGTGTAATGGCGATGAACATTTTTATTCATTTCGAAATTTGTTTTATTTTTGAATATGTGAATGCATATTTCAAATATATAAACTGATATAAGTGTCAAAATATGATAATTTTTGAAAATTTGTCTGCAAGATTATATCCTTGAGACATTTACAATACACCGTATAATGCGTCATGGATCATGGATGACCCACCCCAGAAGCTAACACCATACTTCAGTCTTGAATCAACTTGAGCATAATAAATGCTCATTAGTTGAGTGCTAGTTAAAACTTTCCGCAAATTCATGAATAGAAATTCCATTGAGTTGAGCTTAGAAATTAGATGTTGGCAATGAGCATCCCAGCTCAAGTTTTCGTCAAGTAGAATACCCAGGAATTCGACACTTTCATTTGATTTTGAGTCGCATTATCAGCACTGATACTGAAGTCTTTTATCTTATTCTGTTTATTCAAAACGAATAATATTTGTTTTATCCGAATTGAAAAATAAATCATGATAATTGGAAAAATCTGATATTTATTTGTTCAACTGTAGAACCACATTTGTCTTTCAATATTTTGTCATACGGTGCTGAGATGATCATAGAAATGTCGTCAGCATGAGCTGTATAATGAACTTCAAAAACAACAGAATCTTTATTGTTTACATATAGGATAAAATGAACTGGACCCAGAATGGACCCTTGAGGTATACCCATACCTTTGCTTAAAGGCTACCTTCAAAAAATAAGGTTATCTAGTTGAGAGGGGCACCTCTTAGCCCATACCTTTCAAATTTCAGTAAAAGTTTTTGGTGATTGACGCAGTTGAATGCCCGACTCAAATCACAGAATATCGCCGCCGGGCATTCACCTTTCTCAATATATCTAATAACCTCATGACATAGTGAAAAAATGGCAGTATTAGTTGATTTTTCCGCACGAAAATCATGCTGCGTGTTAGTTAATATTTTGTGTAAATTCAAAAATGAAGTGAGTCGGTCCAAAAATGCATATTCGAATACCTTTGACAGTCCAGATGGTACTGTTAATGAACGATAATTTTCCATTAAGTGCAAGAATGCTGAGAATGTTGGATTGTTTCTTTTACAATGGGAAACGTCGTATGGGGCAGAAAATCAAGGCGTATTATTTGGGTTCAGACATATCCTCAAAAAATATATGAAACTATTATTGGTAGAACAGGCATTCGTTAATAGTTGGGCGGAAATCAAGATGCAGCTGACACTGAGACGACTTCCAATGAGAAACGCTCACTTGTGATTTATGCTAAAACATGATAGCGCCAAAAATGTTTCGATAGGAATGAAATCGACATTGAAAAAATGACTTTTGAATAATCATAAATAAGAAATTCAAACTGGCAATAAGTTGGGCCTGTTAGGTGAAAAACAACGTTTACCAGAGTGTGAGAATTTCATACATATGTAGATTGGTTGTCGCCAGCGTTCTTGATTATGATGTTTACAAAATTCCTCAGAAAATCGATGTGATATTTTTCAATTTTTCTGAAGGTATAAAATGGTTGTGAATAATTTCTTCAATTTCTTCAAGTAAGGGCACGTAATATTCATTCCAACATATGTTGATGTATTGATATTTCTACATCGAAAATTAAATCTGAATCATAAAAAATGATAGTTTGGAACACTAAAAAAACGCTTCGATAGCAACACTGATCAAGAAATGGAAAATATTGAAATGAATCTATTCACGAAAAAATGTATTTGGTTGTAAAATAATTTGATTATAAAATAGCGTAGGGTGCTAAATTTCCATTGTTATAAATACTTACTAAGGAGCTGTTTGTCAGATTTTCTGCCAGCGTTTTTTACAACAAAATTAATTTTTTTGTAAATAGATTTCCTGAGTCTGAAATCAGAATGAATCATCAGTTACATCTAGCCGTATAATAGGACATGTCAAAGTGACATCTCAAATTTTTTACACTCCGTTAAAAAACCAATTCTGCTTCGATTCTTGAGTCCCTGTTTCTCCATTTTTCTAATTATAATCAAAAAAACAAATCCCATCACCAAACAGCACACATTTTGTGAGAGATTCAAAACCATTGAAGAAATGTGTTGTACATTAGATAGAATACTCAGAGATGAAAAGTATACTTTATCTTGCAGTCATGATGTGCAGATCAAGTAATCACACCAAACAACAGCCTCGACAGCCCTCCACAGAAAAACTTCTTCTACAACTGAACACGGAAGTATAAAATATGCGTTTTGTCAATCTTGCAATAACAAATTCAAAACTATGAAGGTTTGAGAATCCACTATCAAAAAATTCATAAATCTGAGTCGATAACGTTTTCCCCTTTCATCCAAATCTGTGCAGTAAATCCGGTGCAAGTTCTACCAGAACTATCAATGATAACTATCTCTATACAAACTTCATTCTCAAATTTTGAGGAGAATTCCCAAAGGAGCAAGAATGTGAGCTGCAGAAGTTTTGAGAAAAGCTATTGATGAATGCATTCAGAGAAATTCGTTAGATCACTGGGGATAATCGCTTGGTTTTGCATACAGATGCTTTTGTCTTCCACCACACAAAGAAAATCGTAAGAAGTCTCTCACTTCACTCATCAAGAAGAACATTTCCAACACCTATCCAGAAAGTTTCATTCACAAATTCGAGAGTCGATATTAAAAGAAAACAAATTTCTCAAAATATGTAATAAAGTTTTGGATGGCGGTCTCATTTTTCAGCAATCCGTAGTTTGACTTCAACAGATAGTTTTGCAGATTTTGATGATCTTACGTTCACTGAAGTTCAAGCTGAACAACCCTGTCAAGAAATTACACGTGACACAAACTGTTTCGAATTATATTTTTTATTTTTCAGTTTGTGTCGCTTTCAAAGCGTGAATTTTACGTTTTTGAACTATTATCTATTTTCACTCTTCTGTTTGGCTTGCTATTTCAAACCTGTTTGGTTCAATATAAAATATTCACACTTGCGCAGACAGTGTGGTCTCACTTGCTCTCACACAGAGACTTTGAGAGGAAATTCTTCAATCCTGGCGATCCTGAACAGGATAATGAAATAAACTCATGAACAGTAAAAATGAAAATCTCAAACTGAGGAACATTATCTCGATTTGAGGAAATCTTATTTTCCTATATTCATGAAGAAATATTTTTGCAAAACTGAGAAATATATTCTCTCAAGTTGAATTTGAATCAATAATTCAAATGGACAGAATAAATTTCAGAATCATTAAAAAAATATTCCACCAAGATTGTGCATACATTTTAATAGAAATCATCACATTAGCTCAAGAAAAGTAAGTTTGCATTCTTCAATGTGAGCAAAGTTAATCTGGAAGAAAAACTTTTTTGGGGTTTTGAAAGAATAATATTTTAACTTGGAACACTATTTAAATATCTCTGTAGGGTAAATTGATTGTTTTTCCTTGGAAGAGAATCATTTTTCATTCTAATGCTTTCATTTATATAAATCAAGTAAACTCATTTACTTCATCAAAGATGAACTTATGCTTCTGTTGATAAACAGCCCCTCTCATATCGATGTCTTTAGTTACTTGAATCCAAAATATCTCATCTGTAATATTGAACATTGGCATATTATGAAAAACATAATAGATAACTGAATTTTCTTTGCTAATCTTTGCTCAAATGTCATATTCCAACCGCATACTATTGAGAGATCATACAGTTAAACAAATAACAGAAATACATATTCAATCAGAAAACATATATAAAAAAGTGACATATTCTTGAAAAATTGCAAATTTACTAATAAAATAAAATCGAAGCCTGAAAGAAACACAAGAAAATGAATTAATTTCTTAATAATTTTACACAAATGAAGTATTTAAAACTAGACGCCATTCACTATTGTCTGTCAAGTTCTGCATTTAGCTTTTGTTTATCCCCAATTGCCGGAACATCACTTGGATTCTGAAACGAAAGAAGAAATCAGCACATCATCGTTAGCCAACATTTCAAATATCTAGAAAGGTAAAACTATGAAAACAGCTGCCACTTAATCAAAAAAAAATATGTTTGAGTGGGTTTATTCCGTTAACCAAACCAATTAATATCCGTATACTAACGACAACCCTCAAAATTCATACTTGTCTGAGGTCTTAATGTTTAACATATGATTCCTAGCAAGTTAAAAGGTGCTTAAACATTCCTTTCGATCAGAAATGAATGATCAATTCAAAAGACGTACCTCACATCCCTTTGAAGTGAACAGAAGTCTTTTCAGGAAAATTGCCTTTCAAAACCATTATAGGAATTCAAAATGTTGTATGAGTATTATTCTGGTAGAGGATTAATGGAAAATATAAAATGTTTCATTTAAAAAATACAAATACATACAAAGATACTTATAGGTATGTGATTCACTATTTAAATAAAAACATTCACTGTTTTCACGTTTTTGGAAATTGTTATTTCTCCTCTAGTTAGTTTGGTAACATTTCTTCCTATTTCTAACATTCCGAAAGGAACTATATTAAATAATTTCAAGCTGAGTAGGGTATAGTCAAGACGTTTCGGAATCCAACAAACATTTACTTGTTAAAATCAGAAAGTGGCGCTGTCATTTGTAGGTGCTTTTTATACCTACTGACGCCTATTTTGATATTTCTCGTATTATATTTTATTGTAGAAACTATAAGACCCTCTCTTGTCAATATAAAATGAATTCGATCGAAGAGAAAATCAAATTTTATTTAGAGAAAATGCATTGATATGAAATAAAATAAATGATATGTTCAAAACAAGAGATTGGCGAATTCGATTCAACGTGGAGGATTTTTCAGTTCAAATTAATATACACTTGCAGAACTCAGCCAATGTAATAATTCATGTGCGAAAAATTATGGAGCATTGTTATAATTTTCGCAAAATGAAGGCAAAATTAAGAGTTGCCGTCAAAGTTTACCATTTTTCTTCGGTACTACGTTTACAACGCGGTACTTACTGATATAGCGGAGTTTCTTTCTCAAGTAAGCCAAACACCTCAATTTTATCCAATTACAATACTTACCGATGAAAATATCTTCCAACTGTATAAGATCCTATTCCATTATGGTAAAACAAAATAATCGGAAAAGAATTGCACTACCTACAGACACATGAAACACTTCTTTCTCAAAATCATAGCACACCAACATCACTTACCAATACATACTGGCGCGTACAACACTATTCTACATTGTTAGTTTCTCATAATACTAAATATAAATTCTTTTCAATACTCTTTCAATACCTCTTCAAAAGAAACCCTGTTCATTCTATACGAAATTCCTGTTATCTTCAGTGGATCATAATATGGTTTTGTACGTAGATTTACAAAACTCTTGTTATTAACGAATTGAGTTATTTGAAGAGATACAGTTTTGAATTCACACAAACAATATGTTTTCAGATCAAATTAATATTGCTCTCCGTTTGAAACCGTTTTTTTCTCTTTGAATAGGTGGTAGATTCTGAGATGAAATTATATTTTCTTGATTCAAAATAGTTCATCTTCGCAATAATATAATCAAACGAATTATGTCGTTGAAAGGCCAAGAAATTTGATTTCTCCGTTAAAAAAAATGTGATTCTCTTATGGAACATGGCGCTGAAATAATAGTTTCTCCAATAGAGATAAACATTCCACAGCAACTTATGATCTTCTTTAGAAGAAATACTTTTCACTGTGTGAAATTATTGTATTGTCACTGATTCTTGATAAATGTACAAGTTCAAAATACATCTGTCCGTTTAAAGTTAGATAAAATCTTGGCAAAAGGAGTCGGTTACACACGAACGTACAAGTGAAGCTGGTATAAGCCTGTTAAAATGATAATAATTTCTGATTAAAATCCATTAAAACTACTCAAAACTCTTAAACGTTCAAACATCTTCCTGAAGCCACGTAGGCAACCGTTTCTGTCGTACTTTTTTGTAAACACCAAAACAACATTCGTGGCCTCAACATATATGTTAAAACTTCTCAATATTTGGAGACTAACATATTCATATCATAACGAACCACCACCTGGGTATTAACTCCGGAAACGTCTGTTTTTGTCACCGAACTTCCCTAAGCTGAAACGTCATAATTTCAACGGAACAATAAGCGAAATTTCAGCATTGTTCCGTAAAAGCGAGAACAATGCCTGAGAGGACAAGCATGTAAGAGCATTGAAACTATAATGTAGCATATGTGTGTTGAACTAACATTTAATGAATAGATTACAATTCAGTAATGTAGAATATGGGTGATAATTCTACTTTTGGTACAGTTGCCCAGGCATTGAAAGGGTAGTTACTGGCACTGGTAATACAAAAAAAGTATTCGGGTGAATGTGGGTTTGTTTGCAGATTCATTATTTCTTTAAACAACGTTTTATACTGAAAGAGGATATCGTGAAAATTATTCGAAATATTTTCGAATCAAGAAGTACTTTGTATCTTCCCACATATACGAGGTCTGTTCGAAAAATAAGGTGAGTGTTCAACTTTCGAGGGCTACGAACATTCGACTAGCCATTTTCTCATAATATTACATTCGTCTCGAACATACGTCAGTTACTGGTGAAAAGCTGAATAATCACCTTAACTTATGGATTCTACACAATTGCATATGCAGATGACATAGTTATCTTGCAGACCGGCATATTTGTGAACATACTGTGCGTTCACCTATGGAGAGGTGAAATACCTTGGTAACATGGGACTCTCACCTACAGTGTGAAGCAAAAAGGGTATATATGGCTTATAAGCAATGTCAAATTAGACTGGAACGCACATAGGGTCTTTAACTCGTGTAGTAGCCTGGATCGACACCGCAGTAATAGGTCCTATGTTAACGTACGGATCCACTGCATAGGGGCCGACAGATCTATAAGTAACAGCCATACAAAAATTACATCAAATACAGTAATTGGCTTGTTTAAACATCACAGGAGTCATGAGCACAACCGCGGTAATGGAATTAACTACTGGTCTTACCCCTATGGACCTGTAAGTTGAGGAGATTGCGTTAATGGCCATATTATGAATGCGCACGACTGGTGTAAACCTCGAAGTAGGAATGGGTCTATTGAGGCTGTGCCTATGGCAAGAACCTCTGCTGCAGGTAGAAAGTGATGCAATTGAACCTAGGTTTGTATTTAATAATACTACAAAATACCTATAAAACAGAACACAGAGTCTCTATAAGCATAAACAGATGGCTCAAAAACCAAAGAAGGCTCAGGATGTGGATTGTGCTCTAGATCACCAAGCCTAAGAATTAAGTGTGGAATAGGAAAAATAACAACGTAGTTCGAACAGAACTGGCTGGTACCTCAATTGCCACAAAAGAAATACCCAGGAAATGAATTTCTGACAAAAGTATAACAATCTGCACTGATAGTAGACAAGCGGGATTAGCCTTGAACAAACAACGTGATACCTCAGGGCTAGTACTAGAGTGTCACACCTAGATTTAGCCAAAGCCTCGGAAGCGGCTGGACTGAGAATTTTAGGAACCAATGACACCTACGGCCTGATGACTTCGACAATTGCGAAACTAGGCAAACGTCAAATCCATGCTCAATCTTTGAAGAGATGGAAAAGAATCCAAGGAGGCAATCTTGTCAGGAACACCCTGGACAACTCTGTAAAGCTGGCGCCAGAGAAATATCTGGCGATGACCAGGAAAAATCTACGATTAACAATAGGATTTCTGATTGGCCACTGTCAACTAAGAGAACACTTCCATAATATGTGGCTAGTGGACACAACTCTGACAGGCATGTCCTATGCGAGTGTCCGGAGTTATCGTGAATAAGAAAATGTGTGTTCGGCGAGTCTTAGCCCGCACCTGCCGATATATAGGAGATGTCTCCCAGTGACCTGTCCATCTTCCTGGAAAGGACATGATGGACGATGACCTAGGAGGACACCCCCTCGGGAGGATGTACCTACAATGGGTCACATGTGGCCTAAGTGCTGTGAGCCTACACTAACCCTCCCTACTCTTCAGATACAGAAGGCATAAAAGTTGGAAGTATTTTACGTGTTCGGCAATTTTCTGCTGTAAAAAAATTAATCAAGGAATTTGCATTAAATAGCATGTAAAAATGGATTTGACAGTGGAATTCGCTAGTTGTACTCTGAGTCAGAAAAATGTGAATGATGCCGCCCGCCTTGCATGGCCCAGCACATCATCAACCGATAAAAATTTTCAGAAAGGAGAGAGAATTGTTATGGACAATCGTCGAATCACTATTAGAGAAGTTACTGAGGATATCGGCAGATCCGATGACTGATGCCATGCAATTTTTTCGAAAATTTCATTCCATTCATGGTGATAAGAAGTATTATCTCTAGGTTATGCGCAGGCTGCGAGAAGCAATACAAAGAAACTGTTCGGTATTGTGAGAAAACAATCCACGACTGTTCCCAATATTGAAGAGATCCGTGAAAGAACGACGTTTTGCGACGATTGAGGAGGTAGAATTCGAATCGTTATGAGAACTCGAGGACATATCAAAATGTGCATATCACAACTGCTTTGAGAATTGGGAAAAACGGTAGCACAAGTATATTGTATCTAAGGAAAAGTACTTTGATTGATGAAAAAATGGATAGTTTTTGAGCAAATGAAAACTCATCCTATTTTTGAACAGACCACGCATGTTTTCACTTTTGCACTACTGAGTGATTACTATAAGTTTGTATTTAGATTACACTTCATATGTACGTTAGACACTGATAGAACATATAAAAGTATTGAGTTTTTATATCCACGATGGAACAGTGGCACCTCCAAGCAAATCATTATGCTAAATGTCTTGGTATCACACAGATAATGCCGCAGAACATCGAAAACCGCTTTTTTTCAGACATGCCAGTCTCTCCTAACCTTTCTTCCATGGAAGTACACGATAGGTTTATGGACTGACAACTATCAGAAAACAACTACTCCGCTGGCTAATACCACGAAGAGCGTTCGATTATATCCGACTGGTGTCAGTGCATGAATCTTCACATCATATATTTAGTACATGCTTTTGGCGATACACCTGCTGGAATCAATTTTCAATTATTGGAACGGGCACACTTGTAGATCAGTTTCGGGGTATTTGACCTCTTGTCTGTACAAGGTAGTATCAAACATCCGCACGAATCATTTCAGAGTATCATACCTCGAACTAAGCATAAGTCAAGAAAATTATGTAAATAATGTTTTGAAATCATTTCATATGGTGGAAAATGCGAAACCGGCTAAAACACCTCTAGCGACTGATACAAACGACGAAAGTGTGTTTAACACAAACTTTCCCTATCGAAACTTAATAGGAAGTTTGTGTTACCTTTCAGACAAGACTCGCCCTGGCATCTCATATGCTGTGGAATGTGGAAATAGAAAAACGAAAAATCCAACAAATTAAGATATATCCAATATAAAGAGAGTGCTCCGATACCTAAAAGGAACAAGAAATTTAGATATTGCATATTGCGCAACATATGGAATGAATTAAATAACTGCTTACAGTAACACTGACTTTTCGGGTGACACTGAAACACGAAAATGCACCTCAGGCTTTGTATTCATGTTTTGTGGTGGCCCTATTTCTTGGTGTTCAAGAAAACAGCCAATAGTAAGTATCACTATCCAGTACTGAAGCAGAATACATTGCTGCTGCAGAGTGTGTCAAACAACTGATCACTTGGTGATCGAAACACGTGTCGAGGTGTTGAAAATAGTGATTTGGTGTTGGGAAAAAACTCCACTAATATTCATTACTACACCAAAGGTTCCAAACAGTGCTTCATGAGTATATGTTTCTTAGTTTGGTTTTGTGTTGAACAGTTGCCTGAAATATATGGTTGGTAAAGTTAGTTGAATGAAAAAAAAATTGAAAAGTAGTTTTTTGATGGTTGGTTCGCAGTTTTATATTATTTTATTCAATCAGATCATATGTGTATGAATTTCACACACATATGATCTGATCTGAAGGTCGACAACTCGGTTACCAAAACGAGCATCGAGAATGATTCTTTAAATATAGGTGATTTGAAAAGGTTAATTTTTTGTAAATAATTCAGTGTGTATTCAATCAATTCATCACTACAGTAATATATATTTTTTATATCAATGATGTTATATAATGAAAACAGAAGCTCCAGAGTACATCATTATTCAATAATTATTATATACAAATGAATAATGAAGAATTTAATTGATAGAGAAGCATACATGAAAATACATGATGAAAACATAATATGAACCCATCAAATGACAGGATTCAATTTGTCTACGACAGGGGTATCATAGGCAGATCTCGCTTTGTCATCCAACCAATAATTTCAGATTGATAATAATATACAAAGTAAACAGAATACTGAATTGAAACGGGAGGTGCCCTCAGGGAGGAGTACTCTCCCTTTTCATGTCCTAGAGAGGAGACAAATATATTTGCACGATCATGCAGATGATTCCTTTATCCTGATAATGACCGTGAGAGAAGAGTAGCCTGAAATTCCATCTGAAGAATGCTGTACTCTTACGTTGATTGCAATTGGTGTTATAGGTGGCAGATGTCTGTTAAGCTCAGCAAGACTGCGATTGTCTCCTTCACCAAATAGAGAAATCTGGATGATTCAGTTCTTCTGGACTCATCTTTTCTTCACAGACTCCTGAAGATAAATGGCTTGTATACAAAATGGTCCATATTGCCAGTTGCATCATACCAGAATTCTGGTCTCATCACTCGAAATATGTGAGGAGACCTACAAAACCCAATCTCACACATGAAAGATTAAAAATATCCTCGAATATGGATTAGACTTAATAGGCTCTTGGTTCTTATTGAACAATATCTCAGTTGGCAGTGAAATGTCGAAAACTACTCTTCTCTATGGAATGACCTAGAAAAGTGTCTCTAGTGAAAATTCGTTGTTACACTGGCTTAAATTTTCATGAAGCTGCTGATTCCCTTACAAGAAAGGGCGCTCCAACCGTTTTCTTCAGACTAGAACCGATTTCTGACATAGATTGAGGCCTTGTCTGAGAAGCACTGAATACCTGAAAATCAGACTTGCGGTGAAATCTAGCAAGAATGAGCCTTTCCAGAGCATTTCGAAGTATGTATGTATCACTAGACTACAACAGTAATGACCTATGTTACAGTGCGTACCGTCTTTGTTTGGAAATGATGAAGTAGCAGAGCACATATTTTTTCCTTTCCCTCTGCAAACCGGAACAGGTTTTCCGAGTATGACACAGTTCACTCTAACTACTTGACCTGAAAGATCACACACCAAAAGACCTATTCAATTTCGTCAAGAAGCTTAGTTTACTTGGCCATCTGAACTAAACTTACTTCAACCTACTCATCGTATTAAATAGCAAAAAAATGTGTGAAAACTATTCTCCGGGTTCTTTTGACCATATGTATCTGATTTTCACCTGTATTTTTAATTTCTCCACAATAGACTAATTAAAGGACGAATAAAGAGAGTGTGTGGTGTAAAAAACTTTTGAATGGATTTTTCAGCAGTATTAGAGGAATACCGTTTATGCTCTCGTGTTAGGTATATGAATCGAATCCTTAGTAAGTCGTTAGGAACGAACGTGATCAATATTTCGTTTATTGACCCTCTGGTCCTTTACTAATTACGAATTCCACAAATACTAGCGCTTAACTCAAAGTGTTTGTGCTGGACCCTTCCTGTCTCCGTTTAGGATAACACTTGTACTCCGTAGCTCGATATTGTTACGGATGGGAAGACATTTAGCTGGCTTTGAATGTAGGTCAGATTTGCGGTGGAGTTTTACTGTTATGAAAATTGAGAATAGTTTCGGAGATAAGGAAGTATCAGTGACGAGGCATTTCGAAAACGATGAACAGGGTTGGTTGTTGTTGTTTTTTGTTGTTTCATGGAAACAGATTGCAATTCGGGAATAATCATATCATCCTGCAATTCTTGTTAATTTCTGCAAACTGTCAACTCATTTAAATGAAAATGAAAAAATATATACATTCTCTCCTCCCATTTTTCCTGAGGACCTGATGAAATTACCGATGTAGGATACCTCTCAGTTGTGGTACTTTATTGCATTTTTCTTTTTTGCAAACTCACTGATTATTCGGTTGTAGATTTGCATTATTATGAAGCCGTCAATACCATTTCATGTCTTGATAACATTATTGATGATAAATTGAATCAGAATGAAGATCAAAGAACATACAGCGAGGAAAAAATGGAAAAATATGCAAAAAATATGAAATTCTACACATTCACGGAGCCATCAACAGGAACCAACCGCATATTTGTGATTCTGCCTGCACGTCATCTTGGTTTTAGATAGATTGGAGCCTGGCTCCCTTATCCTTTGAACTGATGTTTGCCAGAAGGACAAACGGGTCATAACTGACGGTGGGTGTAGATGATGAAGCATCTTGCATGAATGTCCTAAGACATCAGTACCGCCCTTCATGGTGAAACACTGCCTGGCTGGGGTGAGTTAGATGAAAACGTTGTTCATATTTTAGCGGAGGAAATAGGGGCCTCATTTGACAGAGTTTCGGGGCCTTCTATCTTTACACGCTTGGGCCTTGAAAGGTCACTGGTGTGAAGTGAGTACAACGTCGGAGAGAACACGCCCCCTTGTGGCACTCCAGCAAGGATATCTCTGTTATCAGACAGAGAATTGTCCTGTCTTTCAGGAAAGACCCGATCCACCGGACGAGGCCCCGAGGCAGGTCGAACGCGTTCAACTTGTGCAGAAGACCTTCGTGCCAAACACGGTCAAAGGCCTTCGAGATGTCAAGTAGCACAATGTGAACTTTTTCATTTGAGTTAACCTCTTTGATGGTGTTTTCGACCAGCCTTAGAGCCTGTAACTCAGTGAAGTGGTGTCTCCTGAAGCCAAATTGTTCGTCAGGCAGGACATTTCGGTTCTGAACTTCTTCGCTAAGCCTTTGGAAAACAACTCTTTCAGCCAGCTTAGCCGCCGAAGAGAGTAGACTGATCGGGCGATAGCTCTGTGGGAACTGTTTTGGGATCATGACGATGATCGCATGCTTCCACCTTCTGGGGAAGTGTCTCGAGGTCCAACGAACTATTTATTATGCTCAATAAGCATTGGACGCAATTGTCTTGGAGCCTCTTCAATAACTTGTTAGTCGACTCCCGTTGTGGTTCTGGTCAGGAGACTCTTCATATAGGCAACAACCAAACAGACCAAGAAGGTATCTATAGCTACCTGCGAAACATCCTGGTCTGACATGAAACTATTATAAATATACAGAGAGATGTTGATAAATGTATCTGATATAAACACTCGAAAATTGGGCAAAACTGCGGACACGTGTTTCTTAGCTACTGGCCTCGTCAGCGCGTTGCAGCTATATGCAAGAATGGACACTACTTGTTTGTTGGAAAAACGGGTTGATTGTTGCCTATACGTGATAGGTATCCTATCCAGAGTGAGAATATATCACAAAACAGTAAGGATAACCCAAAGACGAGTGACTTTTTTTCGTGTAAAATTGAACTTCTTCAACAGCGTCATCGATGGAAGAATTGGCGGATTTTATGACTGAAAAGCAGAATATTGTGCACAGTTTTTGATTTACTGATGATCGTACTTTTTTTGTTAATGGGCATGTTGAAAAACGAAATTGTTGATACACGAGGACATTCATGCTGGTATTCTTTAGAACATTATTATCGAACATTCTTGCACCTGACTATTCAAGCAATAATGAACTCAACAATAACAACTAGATTGAAAAATAGAATTGAGGATGCTGTTATTATGATTTTCAAATAAGATCTCATTCATTGGGCAAAAAGGTGTTGGCTTTCTACTTCGCCATCTTTTTACAAAACATTCGGGAAAGAAAGGAAGCCACACCACTTTCTTTCAGCTGGACAGCGAATAAATTACAGATTTTCTAGCAGATGGATTGTTTAAAGAGAAGCAATAGAATTGCCAACATGATCACTTGATTTTTTGATTCATTCGGCCGTTACTTCATGAATATCCATAGTAATTTCAAAAACAACTCCACACTATCTGATCTCCATGAACTTCATTTGGAAAATATATATCACAACATATTTCGCTAACAAGGTAGCCTAATCAAGTGATTGAAATCAAATGATTTAAACCACTTGATTGAATCAAGTAAGTCAAATCACTTGATGAACACAGTAACTTTATCAAGTCATTTGAATCAAGTGATTTCTGTTCAACGTTCTGCACTTGAATATGATCATGAAGAAATGAGTAGTAAGTATGGAATATAAATATGCTTATTCAATGAAACAATTTTTTTTTCCTCTGAGAATGAAATTCAATTAATGAAATAGAAGATAATTTCAATACCCAAAGAATGAAAGTGAAAAATATGTAACGAAAGAGAAATGGTGGAAATATATGAAAAATAATAGGAAATATAATTTCAAATCAACTATTTCACAGATTGAGAATTTTCCCAGAAAAAACATTTGAACGAAAATGTATTTAAAACTGATGAAATTTTATAATCACTATAGAATGACCACCTATCAAAACACAACAAGCTCGTAATAAACACAGTATAATGACTATTGATTGTTGAAAATTACACATTTTCTTCAACAGTATCAATAAAGAAACAAACTTTGGTGAATCTAATTATTTTCCAAACAGTGAATGTTGATACAAAGTTTAATAGGTGCCTAATAGGTTTTTTAATAGCCTCCAACAGAAAACTTGAATAATTGTCCCATAATTTCAAGAATCATCCAATTATTTTTCATTGAATCTTTTGCCAAAACATCTTCAGTTTATGTTAAGGATTTGCATAAATTTCAAACTGATTTTATCTATATACTGAAATTGAGAGTAAAATATTTTGAATGTATCAGATGTGTATATCATTAGCATAGTTGATGAACCCTTCAAAGGTGATCGATATCGGTTATTAGGATTCTGATATGCCAATAAATTTATCTTGTCTCATTTGCTGAGGTAGACGGTAACGAGATGGACTTTAATAGTTCTGATTCTAGGTTTGGTCACTCATTTAAACCTTGATTACTCATATGAAAACGTCGTAGATGA
>WOGN01001243.1:0-20038 GCA_015342105.1 Leptinotarsa texana | reverse complement strand
GGAAACGAAGCGTTTCCGGACATTTATTTATTTGGACAATTCATATTAGAATATTGTGAGGAATCACCTCCTGAAGTTTGTCAAAGTACTTTTGAATTACCCTGTATATATGAATACTAGTACTATGTTGCTGTATCACTGCTGTTCCAATGTTTTGACAGAATCAGAATCAACGAACGTAGGCGTGCGGAGTGTTATAGAACAGTGCTTTCAAAAAATTGTTCTACAGCGCTATCTAGTTGCGAGTTACAGAAAAATTGATAGCCTAAAAACCTTCTCTATGAAAAATTACTTATACATGTCAAGTTTCATCAGGATCGGTTGAGCGGTGTAGAACTTTATCACTTACCAACCAACCAACCAACCAACCAACCAACCAACCAACAAACATCCATTTTTATATAGTAGATATACAGACAAAATACGTATTTTCCCAAATAAACTGTAACCTGGAGTGAGTTTAAAGCTCGTAGGAGGATCAAAATAATAAGGTTCTTCAAAGAAACTTGGTTATACTCATCACCTGTAGCGTAATAATTGAAAAGAAAACGTTCCGACAAATTTTTTTAATTATTTGCATTTTTTTTGTATCAATTGTTATGCATTTTTTGAGTAGAACTGAACAGAAGATTCTGAAAAATAAAGACATTTTTCCTTATGGTAGTGTCGTAAAAATTCGGGATTAAAAGTGGGTTCGGTACGGCTACCCTTATTGCAAGCCACTGTTTTGTCTGAAACTCATAATTCATGCAATATGAATCATATCCGAAGTTATGTGATGTAAGAAAACGCTGGAGGAACCTATTGAATAGCAAAACAGGTGTTGCAGTTTTATGAACTGTCCAGTGAAAATCTCACAAAGTGTTTATTTGAATAAATAAAAAAAAGTTCACCGGATTTTTTTTGTCAATTTCAACTCCCTGGGTATCGGTATTTTCAGAAATGCACAAACTTTTAATGCACTCCTGAAAGGAATTTTCTGTATAAATTCTGTTGTTTTCGGAAACCCTGTTTATAAATCATATACTTATAACTTGATTCTTAGCCTTCTGGAAGAGTTATTGAAACCCAGAATATGCCAAAGATAACTTATGATTTTTCCATGTTTCTAGTAACTGTGGACTGGAGATTTCGACTAGAAAGATATAAAGTATAATTTACTCGTTACTCAAGAGGGAAAGGAAGAAGTTACTGATCAGAAAATATTTATTGACATAAAACGTCACGAAAACCAGACGGTTAAGAAGCGACTTACTAAATGACTAAAATGTTATGAATTATCGCTGTCACTGATGTTATGTCTATGTGTGGATTCTGGGTTCCTTGTTATTAAATGATGCACTTATTCAAATTCAAGAATTTCATTCAAAATAAGAGCCGAACACTATGCTTCAATTGAAATCAACGCCATTGTATCTATACCACATTCGAAGATTCTCGTATATTGACTTTTTCATGACGACTGACGCTTGTCGCGTTACTGAAGTTTGTCGAACACTTTCTGTTTGGTATCGTCCTTCTTTGAGAGGTTAGGTTAGGTCCAAAGTGAGTGGGTCTATTCGACACTACACCGCAACTCGCAAGGGTTTATTGTGGCTCACACCTATTCACACTCGTCCAAATAAACCCAGCTTCTTAACGAAGCCGATTAGTTTGTATGGTGAGTGGTATTTCAGGTCAAATGGTAAGAGTACCGCTATGCCGAACTCTAAAAATCTGATCCGTTCCCTAGCGGGGCAGGCACAAAGTATGTGCTCTGCTGTTTCGTCATTTTCCAAACAGAGGCGACACACACTGTCTTCCGACAGTCCGAGTCTCTGCGTATGATGATTCAAATGACAGGGACCTGTAAGAAGGCCTGTTAAACATCGTAGTTCATCCCTACTGTAGTCCAACAACTATTTGATATCAAGCTACGAAGGGTGAATAAACACCTTGGAGTGAGCCAATCCTGGAAGATTCTGCCAGAAGTTCATAAATCTTGCCATCCAGGTGTTTGATCTTTGTTTGACAAAGCCTAAAGCGATGCAAATAACAGGTTCTGGTCTGATTAATCTATTTGCCGCACCATCTTTTGCAAGGGAGTCAGCAGCCTCATTGGCCAGTATGGCCAGGAATCCAGACCAGAGACAATCTGTTAAGTGTTCTTATCGAGCTTGACTGTGCGAGAATATTTTTTTTCACTTGTGTATGAGGTTGGACTTCCAATCTCTCCGCACACAATTTAATAGCGTAAATTTCCGCTTGAAATTGCATAGTCTTTGAGATGAGCCTAAAATAGATTTTTGTTTGCAATGGTAGATATGTTAGATACAGAAGTCTTGCTGATATATTGTTCATGTGAATGGAGAGGTTCAAGTAAATGGTAGACTTGAATCTGGGGCCACGGGAGTGACTATCTAATATTAAATTTGATGTAAAGCACTTTAGAAAATGGAGGACCTGAAGGTAGTTATCATTTATGTTTGAAAAGAAGTAAGTTTACCAATAGCAATGAGATTTATTTCGTGGGAAAATGTATTATCAAATTATTCAAGAAATATTTCATTATGAAATGTTCACTAAACAGTTTCATGAAAACGCAACAAGTTTTTCGCTATACAATAGCTTCTCTAGGTGTGTCTGTACTCCGCGCGTTATGGATTTTCATGAAGAATGGGTGATTCCATCACATACATTAATTTATCATGGATTTCCATCAACTATCGTCTAGTTCCATCACTTGGGTAAATTTTTGTGTCCACCGCATTTCTGCCTGCACTTCTTTTATTCTAATTTGTTAATTTCAATCTTGGTTTTTAATTATATGTTATATTTCGACCTGCAGTATTTAGCATACCTAATTGGCTTTCATTTTTATTTAAAACAACTTGAAAGTTTTGAGTTATCTAAACTAGGCTCAGATTTGTTTCAGAACTTCAAGAATGTATTTAAATAACAAATTAATATATTTCAAGTACATTTACGCCAGAAAATAGCATAGAAAATAGCTAAATGACGTTTTTAGGAAATAACGGAAAAACTGAAGTAAATTCAAATTATCTTTCCTAATTTTGTTGTTTCTAAATCAACAAAACAATTCAAAAATCAATATCCAAGTTGATTATGAGAAAGAGAAGAAAAAAAAATTGCATGTTCCCACAACTTTTTTTTATTTTCGTACGAGAGGTTAACGACATTTCGAGAATTGTTGTCTGAGCAAGGCTAAAGAGTACCGCCGAGGTGAACAGATGAATAATTCTTTTATATATTTTATTTTTATTACCGGCGGGGCGCATGACATTTTACCAGACTTTACCATAAAAGTAAACCTTTCTGAACCAGTCTGGTGTATTTCAGCATTATTTGAATATACAGACCTTAACATTCATGTATTTTCTATAGTGCGGTTATATACTAGTTTTTATAATTACTCATTTTTTCCTGTTATGTTGATGATTTGGACTTTTGTTCATTCATTAAGTCATATATCAACATTTTAATGTCCATCCAAAATGAAAGGGTGCGATAAGATATAATAAGTAACAAGGACTGAATTGAAATATAAAAAGCCCTAGTCTGGTCAGTCACAGGAATAGTTAATATTTTATGACTTTTTCTTTATGAAAAAGGTTTTCATCAAATAAACTTTCAATGCTAACAATTCTAGAGAAGTAGCTGGAGTGAAGTAGGGTACAGTGGTAAGGCGGAGGCAAAATTTTTGGTTGATATAATCAATCGAATTTTTTTATATTTGTAGCAACACGTTTCAGGAGCACTAGGACTAGCAATTGTTTCTTGTACCTTCATCGGTTTTTAGAAATGAAATTCCATCTGATCAATTTTCTTATCAACTCTGCGTTTTTTGCTAAACAAAATCAACTTCAGTTTGTAGCAATTAACAGGCAGTTGTGTCACTACCTGACTGAAACACTGTAGCTACACTACACTAAACAGCACCACGAATAACTTTCGATCGCCTCTAGTTTAGGAGGAGGATTCTTCATATTGTAGATTGGGAAATCAGCTCAGCTGAATCAATTCATAAAGTAATAATCTTCACATAGCACAGGTATGTTACTGTTTTTTCCGTTATGTTTTATATCTATACTTATTATGTCATTTTTTATATTACAGCCATCGATAAAGCTAGATTATGAAAAACAATGCTGTATAAGTATGGGCGATAACATCGCCCCCTTAGAAAGATAGGGATCGATAGGGAACTCAATCCTCGAATATCAAAGGCTCCCCAAGGCGGTCAATTGCAAATACTGTCTTTCATTTCAGCTTTCACTACAAGGCATCTAGTTGAAACCCATAGCCCAAACATAAC
Source organism: Leptinotarsa texana (assembly GCA_015342105.1). Taxonomy (NCBI): domain Eukaryota; kingdom Metazoa; phylum Arthropoda; class Insecta; order Coleoptera; family Chrysomelidae; genus Leptinotarsa; species Leptinotarsa texana. Next base: position 15,723 of record WOGN01001243.1, on the reverse strand, counting down.
ACATCTATGATTCAACAGCATATAGCGCTGTTTCGACTTGTCATAGGTCTCATCAGTGAAAAATCATTGGATTTTGTTTTTTCCACCAATGTCCGATTGAATATGAATATTTGCTTATATTTGGTCATTGCTAACTTTACATGTCTTCTAAAATATGCTAAATGAATTATTTGCACGATTGTGTATTCATTCTTTGGACTACTCCCAGCAGTTTGGGATGAATTACGATGTCTAACAGGCCTTTTTACAGGTCACTGTGATTTGAATCATTATATGCAGAGACTCGGACTGTCGGAAGACAGTGTGTGTCGCCTTTGTTTTTGAAATGATTGAACAGCAGAGCACATACTATGTGCCTGCTCCGTTACAGACCGAATCAAGTTTTTAGAGTTCGGCAGAGCCGTACTAAGGGGCTTCGTTAAGAAACTGGGTTTATTTGGCCGAGTGTGAATATATATGATCCACAATAAACCCTTGCGGGTTGCGGTGGAGGGTTGAATAGACCCACTCACTTTGGATCTAACCCAAACTAACTTCCAACAATTTCGAATTTTTTATCACATAAAAACTTTCTGGGCCATATTTAAGGATGTAAGGACATTTGTTTAAATTTCTGTGAATCAATAAAGATTTTAAAAGTTTGAAATTTGGAAGATATGTATTCTGGGACCTTCTTCACCATAATAATATATATATATATTCATTGAATTTAGTGCATTTTCTCCCTAATAAAAAGACATTTTCTGTCTTACTCTTTTAATACGTTTCCATGTTTCAACGTAGATTAGATTAGATCAAATGAGATAATATTGAAGTTCCATTAACTTTTTTATAAAATTCTGAAGTGTGTATTCCATAATTGTTTGTATCAGTAATATCAATTGAATAATATGTTATCTGAATGATACTAAATCTTCTGTTTTACCTTGAAAAACAAGTTAATTTCACAATTGAGAGAAAGTACCAATAATTCAATTAAAATATTCAATCAGTATCTTTCAGTAACCGCAAAGTGCAATACCTAATTTATAATAGAGGTTCGAACTGTTTTTTTGCAGTTTCAAATCAGCTTTTTTGCAATTATCTCGAAAAAGGCCTTTGATAGTCACGATCTGAAAAATGATATTCAACTTTTGGCGAATCCAACCAACCTTATAAGTCTTACCATTTTTCGCTCTTTATATATATTTTTTTGGATGTCATTGGCATCGACTACATTATCGACATCATTAGCCTCGGGTCCTGGGTAGACAATGTTGATAACTCCCCGAGCCATCTAGGGAGCATCATGGCTATTCGCAGTACGTCAGCCATGTAACGTTGCCGAATCATCCTAGCTTCAACTAGATACATTTTCTCGAGAAAAATATCTGGTCGAGGTTGGGAGCGAATAAATAACTAAAATTGCAAAAACTTATGAGAAAAACATCCATGTTTTTAAAAAGTTCAATAATTTGTACTCTAAAGTAAAGACACGCCTGAAGAAGCCATTGTATGGCGAAACACGTGTTGCTTTTTTTGTAAAATCATTTAGTGAAAAATCTCACAATGCGTTAAAGTGCTAGAAGTTTACTGTAAAAAAAGTTAGGGCAATTTAAAAGAAATAATGAGAGCATACGCAGCGCCCTCTAGATGTTTCATGAAAATTAATACGAAATTATGATTATTTACGACAAAAAACCTCGATTATCAAATTTCGTGCAAATAACTTATTCTTTGCAAAAGTTTATTTAAAAAACGAACAAAAAATTCAATTTCAACAACCTGTATTTATATACAAAATACCCTTCTGTCTCTCAAAAATTACGGAACTCTGAAGTCGAAAGGTGATTGATACATAACCAATTGAGATTTCCTAGAAACATTTCGTTGCACATATTGAAATCAACGGAGATATTCCCACATCAGCTTCTTTAGGATGTGAAATGTAGATTCGATGGAACGAGAATCTAAATAGCCCAGTGAATTACAAACGTATTCGAAGAACGTATTGCTTATTCATTAGTTTTTTCACAGGCTGTCGGCTCAGATCGACTGCTAGATATCAAGACGCATATCATGGAGATCGTCTTATGCCGAAAGCAGTATTTCAAAACCGAATACATTTACCAAAAACATTTTTCACCTTCCCTGAAGGCAGTTTTTGTGATGGACAAGGAGATATTTGATAAGCTTTTGGGGATTTTATGCACAAGCCTAGGAAGGCAGTACAACTTTTCATGTATTTCAAGGCCGTAATTTTAGGGTCATTTTGTACTCTATTTCTGAAATTTTTGCTCTAAATTTAAAGAAGGTATCATGAGTATGTGTTCTGCTGACTGAACGTTGAACTAGCAGAAACCAACAACGAAAAAAACAATTTTTTGAATCAAACTACCTCATAATTTCGTGTTCCTTCATTACCTTATCGAACAACGAAATTAACCTAAAATTCTATTATATTTCCATTTTCCCACACTTGAATAATTTTTTTTTTTCGATTTTATTGTGTCTGGCTGTGAGGTTTTCATTGAAATATGCAATTCTAACGAATATTCAATATGGTAATGAGTAGCCTAAAATGAACATAAAATTAATGCAAATTAAAAAATTTCCAAAGAGTGAAGAATTTTTATTTACTTTCACCACCTCAACGGTTAAGCTAGCAGCAGAACCCACTGATTTAAAAAGAACGGCATAAGTTTAAAAATATGCGTTAGGGGCAGCAGCCTGACATTCTCAATATATTTATATTTTTCCCATTCTTGAAGGATGTTTTTGAAAAATCATGTCTGTTTCTAACATGTGTGCCTCAGGTAGTTACTCAGATAGTACGGGCCAACTAAGATGAGTCAGCGCAGAAACGTAAAATCGTTCTGTGTTGAAAGACTCCGTACGCCCACCCAAGTCAAATTTCGCCAATGTACTATTGACATCAGTTTATGAGACCAATAGCTTTCTTCTAGGGTACAATTTGTTTTTAAATGCGCATCAAAATCTCATCTTAGTTGGCATGTACTCATATTCAATTTATACGGGGAGCCAAAAATTGTTCAATTGGGTAATGAAGAAACCTGAAAAGAACCTTAAATTACTGCCAGCTTAACGATGAAGCTATCTGAACCCAGTGATTTACAAAAAAATAACAGATGGAAAGTCGGTGGTAGGGTGGAAGAGGAATAAGAGCTTAAATGAGGGTTAAATGATTGCATCGTTCGATTCACCAATGTTTTTCTGTGGTTGAGTTCTGCCAGCTTAACGTTAAGGTAGCAAAATTCACGATATGCCTTTCAAATCAAGAGTGAAAAATAGAGTACAAAAGTATTCTAAAATTATGGTCTGAAAATAAATGTAAAAATCTAAAGTGCTTTTGTTGTCTTTGCAAGGACGAAGTCGGTTGTTATTTTCATTATTATATTATGAAATAGTAGTTAACTTAAAATTTCAATTATTCACTTACTCGTTCAACAAAAAGTACTCTGAGGAATGTTTAATATTTGCAGTCTTTTCAGAGTTATTTGAAGAGAAAACTTTATATTTTCAGCTCTTATTCCCTAGCTTCTGAATTATTTGCTGTTTTAGAAAAACAGTTTATCATTTTACTATTTTATTCTATTTTTGAGCTTTTAAAGTTTCATATTATTGAGTCAATACAAAATTTCCTATGTGATTTTTCGAAATGACCAGTTTTTTTAGATGTAACTTCTTCCGATAACGGGAGAAGTTGTATCTAAAAAGGTTCATCCATCAGAAAACCCATTCTTCAAAGTATTTCCAAATAGTTATGAGAAAAGAAGAATTTTTGTATAGTTCTTTGAGGTAAATAAAATGGGTTCAATAGTTTTTGATATTTTTAGTTTTTTCGGATATAATGACTATTTTTTTCTTTAAAATTTCCTGTACTATAGTTATCGAATTTTTTTCTGAAATTCCTTCTAGAACCCCACAGTTTGGTATTTTTTTTTATTCATTATGTTAGGTAAAACAATTATTCACTTACCAACCATTGGTCACAAATACACAATAATAAAATTTTTCTTATCGGACTTGCCATAGTCGTTGATTATAAAAATGTCAGTTGAATCGAAAACAGATTTGTTTTCCATCTGAATTACGATGTGATCATGACGTTCTCTAGTTTCTCAATTATGTATCATATTGATTTTTAATAGCCGTTTATTTTCGTTGATGAATTCAATGACGTGTTCCTCTTGACGTCTCCAACACTATTAACAGTTGTTAATAAAGTAGGTTATTCAATTCATATTTGCTCCTTTAATTTGTATGTGACCTTACATGTGAGAGAGTTTATAAGAGAGTCCCATTCATTAAGAACCGCGATGATATAGCGAACAATCCATTAATGTCTGAAAATATTCGATCTAGTTATAGAATCGTATCTTTTATCTTTATACTATGGTTGTAGTGGTGAGCACACAAATCGACCAATAACGTCCAATAATATCTTCAGAACTTCGGTTTTTAAAAGTATTTCAATATATAAATCTATGAAAATCAATAAACGAACAATTCATTCAACACAAAAAGATAAAATATTGAAGGGAGTGGGAAGAACTATTTCTCAGCTTGAGGTATTCAAGGTGCTTTATTCACATGAGGATGATTATAGAATATTTTTGGAAACTAAATTCTTTGAAATTGGGTGCATTGGGTGCATACAGATGTAATCTAGTGGTAAAAGTATCATAAAAATTAATTCATTTCAATTATAGTTATGGGTGAATATACAAAAATTGGGTAACTTTTAGGGATATTTTGTTTATTGGAGGTTTTGAATTATATTTCTATAAATGGGGTATTTGAGATAGACAATCCAATGACTATATTGTTGCTATTCGGGTCATTCACTTATTAAAGTAGACTGTGAAATATTTTGATTTTTCAGAATTGGACTGCCAGAGGCCTGACGAGGGTGACACAATACTAATGAAATACACAAATTCATAAGAAATAATTTATTAAAACTTCGTTTTGAGGATACGTTTTTTACGAAATTACTATTTGAAGTAAATATTTGAAATTGAGCGAGAGTTTTCATTATTTTGAAATAAAATATAAAAATCTATAAATATACTATAACACCAAATATATCGGCCCATGATGTTGAGTTACCCATTTTATGTAGAATCACCCATGTATTAGTCTACTTCACAGGTTCAAATTCGCCTTCAGTAGACTTGAAAGCTCCTGAAAATAAGAGTGAAGTTGGTTTATGAAAGTACTGCTTTTATTTTTCTAATATATAAAAATGAATTGCTGTTCGTGGGTCTCGCTAAAACTTGAGAACCGCTGGGCCGATTTGGCTAATTTTGGTTTTGAATTATTTGTGAAAGTCCAGGGAAGGTTTGAAAGGTGAGAAAATATGAAAAAAGAAAAATAACGATAAAAATAAAAGAACTCGAGAACCGCTAGACCAGTTTTTATGATTTTTGTGTTTAACTTCGTCGGGAATAGGATAATAAGTATTGAAAAATTATATTTTATCAATAAAAATAATAATAAAAGAAGTCAATATATGATATTTTATCAATAAAAATAATAATAATGATAATAATATAAAAATAAAAGACCAATTTTTATGATTTTTGTGTTTTTTGGATATGTCTTCGTCTGGAATAGAATAAGTAATGAAATATGATATTTCATCAATAAAAATAATAATAATGAAACAGGCAAAACATCAATGATGATAGTGACGTGTTATAATAAAACGAAATTGATAGCTGACATGTATATTACAGGAAGAATGCACTCTTTCTACCAATTCCCATTTATTTTATTATACTTCAGGATTTTTAGAGGTCATTCCGAATCGAATAAGCCCTGGATCATAATTTTCGGTGCCCTTGGACAGAAGTTCCAAAAAAGGATCTTGTGGCCCAGACTAATATTTCTAAATAGAAACCTGACAACCCACTTTTTCGTTGCACGTTACATAAGTTTTCTCTATATTTTTCAAACGTCCTAGCATGAACATATTTTCCTTAAAATTACAAAAACATTTGAAGGTATATATGAAGAACTTTGAAAATATTGAAAATAACATAGATGATACATTTAGAATTACAAATCCATTTGAATTTTTACAATACGAGGTCCGGGTATTATGTAACGAGACTGCGCGCATAGATAGCGCCCTAGAATAATGGAGAAAAATGAGTAGTGTGTTGGGTATCTGGAAATCTTTTCTATTCACGTACCAAAACACGTTTTCATCACTATTATAATATATGAGCGGTAGCGGTTTGAAACGAATGAAACATACAAGCAACAACCAAACAAATAAAAATTGAAATATTGATGAAAGCTGAAAGAATAAAAATTAAAAGATTATTTACAAAAATGAAAAAATAAAAAATTAAAATTAAAAGATTTCAAACCAAGTTATATCACGATGTGACAACCAGTTATCACCCGAAGACAATCGGGCGATAACCAGTTATCACCCGAAGACGATTCTGGATACTAACAATCGAAACGTCGTGACATAACTTGGTTTGAAATCTTTTTATTTTTTCATTTTTGACAATAATAATTTTTTAATTTTTATTTTTTAGGTTTCATTAATATTTCAATTTTTATTTGTTTGATTGTTGCTTGTATGTTATTTCTTTGTAATTTCAGTTTTTTGTTTAATAAAATTGTTATTTTCGGTTAATCTTATTAATTTTTTAATTGTTTTTTCAGGGTTTTCAAATCAATATATATTTGTCAACGAAACATTGTCAACCACCTGCAAACAAACCTCAAATTTTTCGTTAAATTGAAAAAACTCCGATTGAGTGCTATATATTATTGCAAGAGGCTTAGGGGGACAATTATCTATCTCGTGCGCGTGTTTTTGAGTGGTGTAAGCGCTTCAGTGATGGTCGAGAGAGCAATGATGTCCAAATCAAAATTCAAGGCAATGTTAATCATTGTTTTTAACATTAACGGGATCGTAATGAGTGAATGGGTTCCAGATCAGACTGTTAACCAAATTTACTATTTGTCAGTTTTGGCAAGAAACGTAAGAAACGACCCGAGTTGTGGAAAAAAAATCGTGGATTTTGCACCAGAACAACGCCCCTACCAATAATAACGCGCTATCTGTGAAGCGGTGTTAGGCCGATAAACGCACTCCAGTGCTTGAAGACGAACCATACTCGACAGATGTGGTTCCGTGCAACGTTTTTTTGTTTCTGAATATAAAATCTGCTTTGAAAGGGACTCGTTTTGAGTCTATGAAAGTGATAAACCAAAAATGGCAGAGCTCCTAAAGGCCCTCACAAAAAAGATTTCCATCACTGCTTCGATCAATGGAAAAAACGTATGGAAAGGTGTGTGGGAGGGGAGGGGTGTATATTGAAGGGGAGCATTCAAATGTAGAATAATTTTTGTAATAAAACCCTTTTTTTGTAATCGGTCTCGTTATTTAATAGTCGAACCTCCTATATTGCCATCTCAATTTTTTTGCAATAACGCAAAGAAATTCCATCATGCGAAATGTTCATGAGAATAATCAAAATACGTTAGTTCAGGGATGTGATGTGGACGGCAGAATATTGTTTGAATTTTATAATGCTGAAGTACACTTGCGCCTCTCATTTGTAAAGATATCTGTTTTTCCGATAGACAGCTTCACCTCCCTAATACGAATGTTAACCTTCAGAAATAGAAATTTTTCCGAGCTGAGAATTAACGAGTTCTTACTTTCAACTCGATGGATTTCCAGGAAATAGCTTCTGGGCTTTCACTTCTCCATCTTTATAAAAAATTGAAGGAAAATTTCGAAAACATCTGCAAAACAACAACTTCAATACGAACATTGAATTAAATGAAAATAACTTTTTCCTATTCAGCTTGTAGTCCAGGCATTCGATATAGAATTAAATGAGATAGCATTCATAGAAACGTTACATAACATAATTTATGAAAGAGTTACAATATATACAATTTCACTTTAATGAACCAGTTTCATCCTCAATGGAGAATTTCGAAGTTTCGAAATAAGACCTTTCTGAATAATATTAACAGATGAAGCACTCATTTCATTTATAACATTACGACTTTGTCATAGGTGTGATAGATACTCTTACTTGATATGATGTCAGCCATAGGAATTTTGACATTGACAATTTGACGTGCTCATTGAAGTTGCCATCTTAAGTAAATTTCACACAGTACATAATGGCTTCTACGAGAAATATGTAGCAGATCAAATAGAAAATTAATTCAGATTAGATCCAATATTGTATTTTCATTACATTCCGTATTCTCATCGTCCTTTCATGCTGTAATTCTAAACAACTGCTTGATGTAGTGGCCGTCTGCATCTGGTATCATCTCGCTCCGACCGACATCGCAACATTCTAATAAAGCAGGCCAGACCGCGTGGCACCAGGCAAATCTAAGACGACATATATGTTTATGCGTGGCATTAGAATCGCCATAGTATACGGTCGTCAGTTTTACACGTGGGTCTTCAATAATTGTGCTTCCGAAATATGTAAGTCGACAAAGTGGTGGAAACTAAACAAAGTGGCTGCTACTCCGATCGGTCTAACCTCTTAATGAATTGCTTCTATTTACGGAATTCACTAATAAGTAACCCCGTATTATGATGTTGAGGACAATGATTTGTAAGGGAAGTCGTTGGACGGGGTAGTCACCACTGTTGTAGTAACAACTATTTGGTGATACGGGGTGATAATTTGAAAACTTACAATGGTTATATCTGAGTAAACAAATAAAATATAAAAAAATTGCTGAAAACAGCTTCCATAATAGCTAACTTGTTTTCACTTACCCCCTCGCCCCCAGCCCCCCAACTTTATATTCTTAAATGGCAACCCCCCACATATGATACCTTATCTAAAAGCTCCTAAGAAATGCTCTTCAATGGTACTCTACGAAGCTATATTCGATGAAGTAAGTTTTGGTTTTCTTACATTCCTAATACACTAATACACTATCTATTTAAATTGAAATTTTATTCTCTGTTATTATTTTAAGAAATGTTTTAAAACATTTCTTAAATTTATTTTTATTATCATCTTAACATTAATATTGACACTTTTAAACATTTTACGCCTGTACTATTTTTGTTTATTTTTACCTGAAAAAATTTATAAGCAGTAGTAACAAAAAAGGGGCATTTGGAATATTTTTGTATTGTGTACATTCGCCAACTAGTAGCAAAATTTCAAGAAACTGATAACTGTCACAAATAAAAAAGGAATCAACCAAGATTACTGGACGAAGTTATGCTAATTAAAGTATTCAAACAATTTACAATTAATCATTCGTTATCGTTATCACAAGAACTTGGTTACGATGACTCCGACAGAAGAATTGAGTTTTGTGGAATTAGGAGAGCTATATAGAATTATAGCAGAACCTTGGCTCATAAAAAATATTTGCTTCAGTGGCGAGTGCACTCTTTATTTAAATGTGCAAGCACATTTACTGTCGTTACTGGAGTGACGATAACCCACGACTATTTAGAGAAGGGCATACGTAATACCCCTAAAAAGTTAATGTTCAGGCTGGTATATTGGGATATGCATTTATGAGTACATTATTTGTAAAAGGAAATTCAAATGGCGGATTGTATGCCCACATGCCAGATAGATCTATCGAACCTCGGGTAGTTCATGAATTCAAGAATCAGAGAGACGTACACGGAATTTATCTTTAGAAGAATATTACTTTCTCAACAGGATGGGGCGCCTCCTCATTATGTAGTTCTATGATTATGCTAATCAATGGATTGGAAGAAGAGCTCCTATTGAATGGTCTCCTAGGTCGCCGGACCTATCTCCTCTTGATTTCTTTCTCTGGGGTCACCTAAAATTTTCAAGGCGCAACCTGACTCAATAAGCAACTGAAGGAAAGAATAATCCAAGAATGCCGAGCTATTTACAGAGAAACATTTGCTAATGTATGTTAAGAGTTTGAAAATAGGTTCTATTATTGTCTTGAAAAGAACGGAAATCATTTTGAACATTTCTCAAATTTGACAATTTCTTTAGATTATAATAAAAAAAATTTATTTTAAATAGTATTTTATTTAATAAACCAAATACTACTATATCGAGTGTAGCTTTGAAGAGCTTCTAGATGAGGTATCACAAGTAGGTGGTTGCCATTTAAGAGACTATAAAGTTGGGTTGGATGGAGGCGAGGGGGTAAGTGAAAACAAGTTAGCTATTACAACATTTTGTTCCCCCCTCCCTTTTATGGAAGCTGTTTTCAGCGATTTCTTATATTTTATGTTGTTGCTCAGATATAGTCATTGTAAGTTCAAATTGTCACCCTGTATATTTCGGATGTAGTACAAATGCCTCGGAGGATTCGGAATACTGTTACATTTTCATACTTTTTACTTCAACACTCTTCAACCGTACTTACCGAATTACAATTTGTTGTTTTTTTAGCAATTGTGTTTAATTATTGTAAGTTACGCAAGGCGACAAGTCGAGAAGAGCACATAAGTATCGCCTATTGCATGCGTCTTTGTTTCCTACCTTGTTCGCCTCGAGTGATTGATATGGTCAAAACTCAAAATGCTTCCGGAATCGAACATGTATGGTGTTTCGTTATGGGATACTGGCTCATAATGGAGATTAGCCTACAAGCTAAACTCCCATTGCAGTGCGGCGTTATTTCGCACCTCATTGGTTCCGGAAGCGAACCGTGTCATCTTGCAACGAACCCAACGTGTACTTGTTACGTTATGGGCCATTGGCTCATATAAGCAAATTTCGAAAGAGCCGTTGGAGCCAATAGGCACAGAATTTACTTACTATGACATGGGGAATGCCCACAATGTATCATTTGTGAATACAACTATTTGTGTAGTATAAAAGACATGAAACCCTATAAAGTAATACGTAGTTAGTAACCTAATTTGAACTTCGACTCATATCAAAAATACACTCTCAGACAAAAATATTGCATATTTCATTTCAAGATTTTTTTTCATGTTAAATTTTTCCCCTTAACACGATATTTTTTTATTGATAAATGTTCAAAGGCCAAAGTATTTTACGTAAATTTCCATTCAGTATAGATACACTTCATTAGATTTGCTTCGATATCTGTCAGTTTGAATATTTCAGAGCCGTAATAAAATTTACAATTACGATATAAAATTCACATGTGTGAAATGCCCACATTTTATCGAGTTGTGTAAAACAACTATTTGCGTATTATAAAATACTTCAGAGTATGAACTTTACAAAAAACAACATATTACAATGTCAATTGATAGTGATCTGTCATCGATTGCCATATTTTGACTTCAACCCATGTTTGTGTATCTATATCTTTTCGATATACTAAGGCAAGCTGTCATCCATACAAAAGCTCTCGTTAGTTTAATGCAAACCACCAATAGAGAAAGGGTGCTTATAGAAGCAGGTATGATGCATGTGTATTCATTTGGTGTTCCAAGTGTATTTTTTTCTCAAAAAGTCCTTTTTAATGCTTTTTGATCTCTCATATCTTGATGGATTGTTGTTTTGAAAATTGAACGATCATTTTTCCCAATCTGACAAATCAATGGTGGCTATCACCATTCGAAAATCCATAAGTCGCAACCTTCAACTGTTTTTAAAATGAAATTAAGACTGAAGACAAAGTCAATTTTTTTCTTTTGAGCTAATGTTTGGCTCGTCCCACATCATGCAATGACTCGACCGATTTGATATGGCACAAACCGAATAACTAATAGATATTGCAAAGAGTATAATTGAAATTTTTGAAAATTTGGCCATTTGAGAATGACGTTGGGAGCTTTAGTAATTTCATTTCTGGAGTACTTCCGGTTATACGGGAAGTGTACTTGAACTTCGTGTTTGTGAATACTCAATGTTTTGTTACGCAGATTTATATTCCTCATCAAATTATACAGGGTGTTAATCAGACAGGCGGCAAAAAATTAAGGCAGACTATTCCTAAGGACATTTTGTCTTTTGTGATGATTTTTGATAGGGTGCTTTGTTTTGAAGATACGGGGCGAAAAAGAATTTTGACAATAACAATTTTGGTAACTTTAAAATGATTAACGTAGTGAAATAATAGTATAGCGTACTACACTGAACCTACCGAGTAATAAAAAATCTAGCAATGCCGTTGGTATCTATCAGCAACATTACGATTACTACAAAAGACTGCAGAAATTCAATTTATTGAGTGTTGCGAAATCAGAAACGATCCTAGTGTTTTTGAAAGAGTTCGGAAGTCGATGAGGAGAAGATTGGATTCTTGCATCCGAGCGAAGGGTAGTCATTTCCAACAGTCCTTGTATATTAAGAAACACTACATGTAATTTTTGGTAATAAATCGTTATCGTCGAAATTATTTTTAGCCCGTATCTTCGAAACAAAGCACCCTATCAAAAATCATCAAAGGACAAAATATTCTTAGAGTATTCTAAGGAATAGTCCTTTAAATTTTTGCCGCATGCTTAATAAACACCCTGTATATCTGTTTTATATAATATTCATATTTCGTATCTCACATCGTTTTCAAAATATTTGATGATTTTTGCAGGACTTTTAATTTAAATAACTTCCTTAGTACTTTGTAATGTTTCCCAGTTTCTGTTTAAAACATTTAGAAAAATGTCTAAGTTAAATAGCCCGATATTGTAGACTTTTCATGTAGCTTGCCCATAAAAATTAATATTTATAAACTGGCAAAAGTCAACTTTTTATAGAAACTTCTACTGTTTTATTTTGTTTCGATCAACATTGAAATTAATGATAAGTTACATGATATATCTTTCCAATCACAAATTTTCAGAATATTCATGGAATAATCCCTTGGAATTTTGCCATATTTCAATAAACAACATGTAATAACTACGTTATTCTTCTCAGTCGAAAAGGCGAGAGAAAGCTTTGGTAACTCAGCAACTTGAAACATTCACTGTAGAGAATGCACATAAATTCAGCGTGTTTTACCACTTATAAAATAATGTAGGTTAGTTTCTTTGGTCGCTTCTCGTATTATTTTTATGGCTGTGAATTTTGCTTGTTGCAGTTTAGGTGAAAGCAATACATTTTCAGAATGTTTCTCATAATGAAAAGAACTTTGAATTGTTAATGGATATGTGTGAAGATTTCTGAGTACTATTGGAAATTGAATTTCAATATACTTACGGTTCTTTTGCGAAAAATTATTTGAGAAAAAAATTCATGCAGTTCATTGCAGTTCTGGTATTTAGGAACAGTGCTGGTTTTGGATAAAACCACAAATTTGGACACTTTCAACTTCTGGCTAACTTTATATCGACTAGTTTTTCGGTGAACCAAAACCAGTATATATTTAGTTAGCATTTGAAAAACAATAAAGTGTAAAAAGTGAGAAATAAAAGTACACAGCTTCATATATCAAAAAACTGTTAAAAATTTTTCAAATGGTTTTTTATTATTTATATATTCTCCACTCAGTTGATGATTTCAATTAGTTCCAATTTACATACATCTGTATTATAAACTTAATAGGGGATAACCTAAAGTTCTGTAATTTATAGTCAATTTCTCCTTTTGGGTATTAGTCGCACAATGGCAAATTTATTCGAGCAACTTTTTAATTAAATCTAAAGAAATGAACTTTAAATGTTCAAGCCCGTTTCGGATATACCTACACAGTAGGTTGAATGGACTGACGCCTATCAGAAAACAACTAGTCCAATGGGTAATATCACAAATGGCGTTGGATTATATCCGACAGGCGTCAGTGCAGGAATCTTCATAAAAAAATTCCTACATATGCAATACGTACTGACTAATAAGAAAGTTTTTCTTCCTTATTCAGAGTAATCGGGCAAATTTCGGATATGCAGTTGGTTAGTACCTACCTCGTCCATTTTTGATGTTCGCTCCAACTTAAGACTAGGAATGAAATACTCGGAAAGAATTTCGATTTTCAATTATGGAATATCATTGAATTTAGGTCAATGATGGTCACTATCTTGCACTGACTAGTAGCTAAGAAGCCTGAAACAGAGGTCTGCAAGTGTGCCCGTTCCAAAATTGAAGGTCGACTCTTTCAGTTGTATTGCCAAATATATATGCAGGACATTTTCTGTGAAATTCCAGTACTGACGCCTGTCGGATATAATCCAACGCCTTTTGTGGTAGTAGCTAGTGGAGTACCTAGGATATACCCACACAGTAGGTGTGGGTATATCCTAGGTACTCCTGATATACTCCTGATATACCTAGGATATACCCACACAGTAGGTGTGGGTATATCCTAGGTACTCCTGATATACCTAGGTACTCCTGATATACCCACACAGTAGGTGTGGGTATATCAAGCCCGAGACGGGTTTGAACATTCAAAGTTCATTTCTTTAGAAAGTTGACCACGATGAACTATTAACAAAGTTGAATGAGTTTGGACTCTCTGATAGCACACTCAAAATATTCGGACGTTATCTTGAAAATAGATTTATAGTGGTTAAGCTTAAATGGAAGTACCTCAGGGAAATATGAAGCTAATTCTGGAGTACCACAAGATTCCAATTTAGGACTCTTACTCTTTGTTATGTTTATTAATGACTTGCCCTCAGTTCTCAAGCACTCTGTTTGTTATTTACAGATGATCTCAAAAATAAAAAAAAATTAAACTGTCAGAGACAGTGTTTATGTTGCAGAAAGATTTGCAATATGTTTGCGAGTGGAGTTGTAAAAATAAATTATTTTATTTAATCTGAAAAAAATCAGTGTTATGAGAACAACAAGGTTAAGAGATCCGATAATATTTGATTACATGATGCAATGTAAAAAATATAATTAAATCAGCAAACCGTATGTTAGACTTCATAGTAAAACAAACATCATATTTTTTCAAGATAGAAGCTATAAACATTTTGTACTACACGTTAGTCAGACCGAAACTTGAATTCGGATCAGAAATTTGGTTAGGAGAATATCAAACTACACTTTTCGAAGTAGAAAAAATTCAAAACAAATTTTTCAGATTATTGTACTACAAAAAATATCGTATCTATCCTGACTACAGAATAGTTAGAACAACATAATTGAAAAATTCGAAAATAAAACTGATGTATGGATTCAAAATTTGTATTTTTCGCATTATTTCCGAAAAGAAGATATCTAGTGTAAAAACTTATTAAACTGACACCTCGTATACTAGAGTTTTCACGCGATTTTCTTAATTCCGATTACCAAACGTGAAAAATAGCTCGTGAATAAAATCAAAAAATGTAATGAATCACTCCAAAATGTCCCCCGTTGAAATAAATCAGACAGAATGTAATTCTCAATATAAACTGAAATTCACTTGTGAGGATACTCTAACAGTACAGTTTCAATAAGATCTCAGTTTATATTACTAACCATCAAAAATAGCTTGGCGAGGTTCGTCCTGGGATCAAACAAATACAGAATAAAATACGGAATATGTGCTAATATACAGGATGTTTCTACATATTGTTACAAAATCCCTAACGCCGCAGCAGACTACAGTCATCCAATTCGACGAAGAAACCTCTATCTGAGCATGACGTCACACGCGCGTTGCCTCTCTAAGCGGTAACTGAAAAAGTCTCTAAAAGAATTCCAACGTCGATCCTGAGAGCGAAACATCGCGATGGATATGGAATTTCTAGAAATTCTAGATGCATCGATCTTATTATAAAAGAGCGAGTTCCTTTGTCAGAGTAGAGTAGTAGTAAGAGAGTGTTCGAAGTCTCAAGCAAGCGAG
>WOGN01001242.1:0-20039 GCA_015342105.1 Leptinotarsa texana | reverse complement strand
AAGCAAAATTGTTGAATACGACAAGTTACTGATAAATAGAAGATTTTTCTTTGTGAAAAATACTTTGATTTTCACGCAGTAACTTATCGGGGTAAACTAAAAAGTTTGCCAATCTATACTTGTATGAAGTTCTCTATTATAATTTTTATATTTTTCAGATTGTGGAAGTTAACAAATACCCAAAAATATGACACCCTTTGTCGACAAAATGTATTACACTTTAGAAAATACATATCTGTCTCTCATAATCATACTATTCGGCTACAAATTATACATATAAAAATACTCATGTTTTCTATCAACTAACTGTATGTGTAACTTGAAACAAACAATAATGTCGACTTTTTCAAAATATTGAGAAAAGTAAAAAATATTTCAAACTAGGTTGCACTTTGTTTTTTGATCTGAATTGTCGACTTTGTGAATTTTTCTAGGATTGTTCCACAAGGCAGTCTCAATGAGTGGTTCCCCAATTGGGATTTGGCCAATTAAAACAAATCTCTTAGAAGCAGCAAAGAAACAGGCCCGTTTAGTTGGATGTCCAGATGATACTTCAGAGAAAATAATAAAATGTCTAAAAACGGTTCCAGCTGAACAATTAGCTGAATCTTTGCTAGGATTCTTGGTAAGACATAAATTATCATTGAGTTACTTTACCCACTTATTTAAATTGAAAGAGGTGTATTTTTTTTGTAAATATTAATATTTTAGGAAAGAAAAGTTGTGACTTTGTACCTTTTCATCTTTATACAAAAAAATCTGATTGGCTTCAAAACATTGGAGTTGTAACTACTTTTTTAGAAATTCGGAATCCATCATTGAGGTCATTGACCTCAAAAATAATTCTTCTGCCTCGTACCTGAATTGGATTTCATTTTGTGGGTTGATTTCGTATATAAAATATCACTCCTAACTTTTGACTTCATATGATTTTGAAGTCGATTTTTTTTCAATTATTTTTTTTTTATAAAGAAAGAGGAGTAGTGAGCCAAAACCTGTCTTTTCCAAATAATTATTCTCTCCTAAAAATATACCCCTTTCAATTTGAACAAGCTTCCTACGACTGGGATCAAATCAAATGAGTGAATTGAAGTCAATGAGATTGAACTCTTTCGTGTCATAGTGTCGTGATTTTATTATTGAAGTGAGCGCTCCATCTTGTAATGTTATCCAAATTGGTGCTGAAGAGGCAATAAGGTGAGATATCATTCCGAAATATCGGATGTCGACCATTGATAATGACACGTTTTCATGTAAGTGAAATTTACCTCATCCATATTGTGTAATAATCCTTTGAATGATATCTGATTCAATTCCATAACGAATGTTTGGAGTACAAACTGAATAAGAAATAGTGTTCTATGTATTGTTCAATATTCATATACTATTTTGAACGGGTTAACCTAAAAAATTTAAATTTGAAATAATTAAATTAATACATAAATACTTTATTTTGAAGTGAAATTGACAGATGAAACTTTCAAGATGGCAACTGGGCACCATCTGGGAAAAAACATTGAATGGAAACGGGGGGTCTTGTGATACAACTTTTTGAAGCTCCTGACAAATGCTTCACAACCCTAGAGTATAATGTCAATATCTTCAACTACTACAAAATGGCGGAACTTTTAATAATTGCCTGAAACATTGGCATTTAACTACATAATATGAGGTAATAAGCTTGAGATCAGTTCAGAAGATGCTCAAAATGGTTGCCTTGAACTTATTGACTTATGAACAGCCTATTCGATATTTCACGCCGATCACTTTCGAACACAGTAACACAGTAACACCAGTAACACAGAACACAGCCTTATATCCAATATTGGAGCAGGTTCAGTTTCGTATACTGTTATATTTTTGATTTTCTTTATTTAAATATATAATATATAAAGGAAATATTCACTTCAAGAGCTAATGATTCAACAACGTACTTTATGTAACTAACAACAAACATGACAGTTCCTATTCCTAATACTTACATCTAGTTGTCATTAAAAGTATAGTAATATAATATACAGCGTGACTCACGGTCGATGGTAGGTTAGACGTTTCTGGAAAACGCAAAGCATGATTTTTCTGAAAATTTCATCTCTCACATTTCCTTACCTGTTTTATTGATCTAAAATATTTTCAGCATTGCGTCGTTGTCACTTCCATCAAAAAGTCCTAGCAACTTTATTTTTTTAAATGGAACACCCCGTATACACTTTTGGAATCTTTTGTTAATAATGTGGTAACGATACTTTTGATGGTATATAATATAATAATTTTGCTTAGACTATCCCGATAAAAAATGTCCAAAGGTGTCAAATCTGGCGATCGGGCTGACAATTCTGTAGGACTTTGACGACCAATTCAACGACTGGGAAAAGTAGTATCCAAATAGTTTCTCGGTAAACGTGAGGGTTGGTGTAACTCCAATAATGGCGATTTTGTCTGTGAACATTGCCGTTTTAAAAAAAATACATTCGTCACTAAAACAAATATTGTGGAGATAGGTAGGATGCCTTGCAATAGTTTCCGTTATGATTTCGCAGAATTCTGTTCTTCGATCAGGATCATTCAGTTAATTGATGTTTCATTTTAATTTTGTATAGATGATACCTAATCCCCTTCAAAAGTCTCCACACAGTAGATGGAGACACCTCGCAAACATTCGCGATAGAATAAGTAGACTGTTTATAATTTACAAGATCTCACCGATTATTTGCACTTGCTGTTCTTCCGGAATGGAGGAATGACCTGGGGGTTTTTTGTTATGTACACTACCGGTAGTTGTGAATTTGGATACAAGTTACCCCAAATATTTTCTTCAGATAGGACGATTCGGAATAAGTTCATTGAACATTCTTTAGGTCTCGTGAAAGTTACGCGTCGCACCGTAAATAGAAATCGCTTCAATTTGTTTTTTCCAATGGACGATAACTGACCATTTTAGAGATTGTTGACGTGGTACCTTTCTACTAGTAAAACTAAAAACTAAATGAGAATATTTTAACTGAACAATGATGTTCATTGTCGTACTGTCATTTTTTGTCGTTTTTTTAAACAAAAAATAACTTAAAAAACTTTATCGGGTTGTTGGAATTGCCATATGGCAGATGAAGAGAAATATTTCTGGAAATATCGATATGAATGTGTTCATCTTCAGGAAATTATTAAATGTTTCGCTATTTTATAGTAGGTGAAGATAACGACTTCTCATTCTAAGATTGTGAAGTATTTGTCAGAATTTTCGAAATGATGTGTCACAAGACCCCCTTTCTATTTATTTTTTTTCCAGATGGCGCCCAGTCGCCATATCGAAAGTTTCATCTTTCAGTTTCACTTCAAAATGAAGTATTTATGCATTAATTATCTTATGGCAAATTCAATTTTTTTGTGTTGACCTGTTCAAAAAATAAAAGGAGGGGACATTGAAGAAATGCATCTTCGTATGAAGATGTAGAATTGGAAAACCAAAACCAACTTATTATCTCTATTTTTCAAACTTTCACAATTTCATTGTTGGATTCCATCGGTTCAGTAGTAACTATTATTTCATATCATCAATATTTTTCTGTATCTACATTTCGAATATTTTATTCGATTGTCAAGTTACGGAACAGTTCAACTAGACTTGATATTTTAAATTGGGAACACCCAAAAGCGAGATCACGACATGAATTGTTTAAGCCAAACATTGAAATTCTCTTACGGTTTAATAAAACGATCGCCATCGACTACACTGAGAATTTTGTAATTATTCTTTAACTATTCTAATATTGTTATTTGTGAGATTTCACATCGTATTCATCATGAAAATCAAATTTTTAAAGGTATCAAAATGACTTTCAGGAATTTGGTACCAATCCCATGATGATTTGGGGACCAGTAATCGAGGGAGATTTTGGACAACAGAAATTTTTAACGGATCATCCCATTCGCCTTATTACAAAAGGCAATTTCATGAAAGTGCCCTATATTGCAGGCCAAACTAAAGATGAAGTAGGCTTCAAAGCATTTGGTGAGTGAGTAATTATTATTTTCGTAGAAATTCGGAATCCACAGTTACTGACTGAAAAAAACATTTCTTTTGTATCGTACATGCATTTGATTTCATTTTGTGGGTTAATTTCGTACACAATAATAATATCATTTCTTACTTTTGACATTCTTTGATTTTGAACTCGATTAATTTCCCAAATTATTTTTGTATTTCGTGATTTTTTGTTAGATAGTATCTGTAAATTTTTTCATCAATTGTTTAGTTTTCACCGCAAATTTCTACGCGAGACCAGTTTGGTTTCAGCCACTCAGATTTTTTTCTTTAATGCACTAGAATTTGACTTATTTGACTAAAGTTTTGAGATGCTTCCACTTCCATACTGAACCGGTGGTTCGTAATTAGTAGCAAGGCCGTTACACTTAATAATAATAATAATAATAATGATAAATGATTTTATTGACAATGTATAGGGAATGGAATATAACAGTAGGGGAAGATAGAGGAATGGCGCTCATTTAATGAAAATCCACTATTTTTTTATCGAAAATTAAATAAAAAAAAAGATTAATGTCATGACTTTCATTTAATACTTTGATTAGTACAAAGAAAAAACTGACAAGTCTATTCACAAAAAATTCACTATAGGTCACTATATAGTGAGCAGCTTTTCCCCAAAGTCGGGGGTAATAGTTATCGCTGTAAGACATTTGCCTTAGAGCTCTTCAGTATCAATATGGGTAACATTATAAGAAGTAACAAACATTTCATTCATAAATTATTATTTTTTATGTAACGGAATAAGTTTGATTTACTGATGTCTTGGATGACTTCGTAATGACTCATTCGCTTATTTGATTGAAAGTCAGCCATGATGAATCATGTTTGAATTGAAAGTGTTATATTTTTAGAAGTGATTGATTTCTTCGAAATATTCCCAAATTTTATCATATCAAGATGGAGTAGTAGAGAGAGAAAAACTTTTTTCCCAAAAATTAATCACTCCTAAATATATAACCCTTTCAATTTAGTCCGTTTTTACATCATTGCACTGTTCACATACAAACATGCTCACGTGTTGTTATCTATGAAATTCCTGTTATTATTCCACTTGTATTTCTAACTAACGTAACTGCAGTTTTGTCCTACGAAGACATTTTCAAGCGAATACAATGAACTGAAATGATTAACAATGTACAACCTTATGTGTATAGCTATGCAACCACTATCGGTAATAACAGACGGTTCTTAACGACTTCATTACCTGAATTTTATTCAATAAAGTCATTAAGGATCGTCTGTTATTGCAAACGGTTCTAATTGACTGTATTACCTAGATTATGTTCAATAAAGTAATTAAGGACTGTTTGTTATTATCGACAGTAGTTGCATACACTCTGTCCATCCAACAAACAAAGTAACACAAACAATGATAGATGCGTGATCAAAGCATGATCACCACGCGCATTCGCATCTATTGGGTGAAACAAACAAGCCTCCTTACGCTGGCCAATCAGATTCAACTGCACTCGGCTGGCGGAATTCATACAGGGTCGGAGTGGTGAGTTACGTTTAAACGCATGTGGTGTGTACATATACGGTATTTTAAAGTTCAATATTCAAAAACTGTTAAGTACTGATACGGCTGAAGAAACTGCTGATTGGTGTCACAACACTTCACACAAAAAAATGTCTATACCCAGCCGCATTTTATTAAAAAAAATTAAATTTCGTTCGTTCCTTATAGCGACTCTGTACAAGCAGTCTTGTCTGGAAGATCAGGTAAACTATGCATGATGATGTTTCAGAGGACTCTTTTGCTTAGATGGACATAGTATAGGTATATAAGTGTGTATTTCGTTATTATTTCGTCGTTAATTATTTCAGTTTATTCGGTTGGAAATTTCCTTGTAGGACAAATCTGCAATAACGTTGATTACGAAAAGTGATTCGAAACATAGAAAGTTTCAATTTTCATTTTTTATGATAATCTCGTACCACTACATCCATCAAACTATTGAAAATACTGCAGTTTCAATGGGTATTAGAAAGGTTCGTGGGTTATTAACAAAAGTTATTAACAAAATTTTCAGAAATCGTCGACAATGCCACATTAACGCAAGAAATCAATGACAATTTCGAAAAAGTGGCTCCGATTATTTTCACTTATGAAAGGAACACTAGGCAATCCAGAAACGTGACCAAGGCTATTAAAAGATTTTACTTTCATGACCGGCCTGTGGATAAATCTCAGGTCAACAATTTAGCTGAAGTAAGTATCAAAAATATTTTTGAGTTAAATTAAAAAAAAGTCATTTTGAAAATACCGAAATTACGGACATAAAATGTTTGATCAACGAATTGGTCAATACTTCGTCATATCCAAACTGGTTGAATCTTTACATTGTCATTTGGTGTGGCTTGCTTCAATGACTGGTTCAATGAAATTTGAGAATGAAATTGAATCAAAGAAAAGTTAACAAAATTGTTTCCGGTGAAACTTTGTAAAATTATTTATTCTCGATTGTAGAACTATAACCTGAAAAATATTTTATAGAAAGTTTTTTGCTATGTATTAAACAGTGAGTACAGGCAGTACAAAAATTATAATGAATTTATTCAAGTTGTTTTTGTCCTTTCTATATTTATATCAATAAGAGAAACTAACGAAAAGTAAAAAGAGGGTGAAGAGGAGACTCTCTGAATGAATAATCTGAATATGTTCTCAACAACTAAAAGAAGTTAGTAGAATCAAATAGAAGCCTATTTATACCCATTTATAATGTTAAAAACTCAGAATCTGAAGAAAATTAAAGCTCCATGTTTTTCATTCTCAGGCATACACGGATGCGTTAGTGACTTTCCAGGTCAACCGGGGAGCAAAATTAGTGGCACGATATGGGGACAAACCTGTTTACTATTACTGTTTTACTTTTCAAGGAAGATACAGTTACTTTTATCTCCCTGGAACCAATAACACCATTCCTTGGGGTAAGAGTTACTAATTTCAAATTGAGAACATATCCACTGATGAGTGATCTGGACTAGAATTATCTTGGATGCTTTACTGATATTTCTGACTATCTGGTAAAATGTCATACTTCATTTGTCTACAGAAGTTACCGCATATGACTGAAATTCGGACGAAAAGATGTATTCAACTTTTTGGTAACACTTCATATTTGTACATTTCGACTCATATTTTATGAAAAAAAAAGAATTCGAACTGAATGAAAAACGAATTTTGAACTAAGAGTGCTATTTTGTGTTCACTTTTTCAACTTCTTGGATCTTCATAAAATTGCGTGAGAAAATTGCATTTTAGCAGATATTCAATTTGAAATCGATTTTGTTTATGCGAAGTCAAAGTTGCCTAATAGACTATCCTCCTCTAAGCCACTATCAAGGATCCCCTCGATAGAGATAACCAATACATGTGAGACATAAGCTGGAAGATTTTTGGTTAATTTTTTTACCTAATAACTACAAATGTTCATTTATTGAAAGATGTTTTTTTCAATATTTGGAATCAAGTTCTAGTTTCTTGGTCGAAATCTAGTCCTTTCTCAGTTTGCAGGCAATAATCTGAAATGATCAAGAAGTTGCAAAAGGCTGGGGTTCTAGATTACTCATTTTCAGAACGATGACATCAGATCCAGTTGCTTCATTGGCATTGAGATTGAAAAGGACTCGCCTGACGGTTTTAGAAACACGTCATCTCGTCATTCAGGGACACTAGGCCTATAGATAGGGTTGTGTGATAAATAAGTTCAGTTACCGGTTTATTTGGGAACCTAATTTTTCTCAAGATATGTATTCTGTCTGGGTCTGACGACAGGTAATACTTCGAAACCGCGGTCTGCAAGTGATCTACTTGAATAATTTCACGATGGTCCTGCTGCTGGATGAATGAGAAACATCTGCGAGACCAGCCTTCATGAGGAATCTTGCATAAATTTCTGTCGAGTATAATTCAATATCCAGCGTGGTATTAGCCGGGAAAGTACTTATTTTCCGACAGACGTTCACAACACACTACTGCGTATCTCTCCTCGATACTTTTCTCTTTTGATATATTTTACTGTGTCATCCCCAAAGTATGCACCATATCGGAAACTTATTTATTAAGGGTTTTTCGGCAAAATGTTATTCTTAATAATAGTTTGTGCATCCCCTCATTTTGGAAATTTTGGAAAATTTTTCGAAATGTTATTTAAAAAAAGCATTGAGAAATACATCTGGATTTTAAGTTTTATTTTTACCCATTTTTTAAAAATGGGGACTACGAAAAGAAAAATTTGCTAAGACGATAAATAGACAGCATCCTGTATACGATGGTTTATTTTGAAAGCCTGTAATATTATGAATTACTATGAATTACAGCTATGGTGTTAACCACGGTCAATTTCTTTGGAGAGTAAAATAATTTACCAAGTTATTGATGCAAAGTAAATTTTATTTTTTGTTAACACCGAAGATTACTCAAAATTATGCAGTACTATAACAAGAACTTGACATTTAATACTATCAAATCACAGAACATAAAAATAAAATAGGTTTTTCGGAACAAACTCGTTGTTTTCTGGAGATTTTTCTGTCCAAAATAATTCTCTAAAATAATCTCCAGAAAATCAAGAAGTTTGTTCCAAAATACCTATTTTATTTTGATGTTTTGTGCTTTGATATTATCGAATATTAAGGTTTTGTTACAATACTATATGATTTTGAGTAATTTTCAGTGTTGAAAAAAAATAAAAATAACTGCACCAAAAACTTTGAAAATAATTTTACTGTTCAAAGAAATCGATCGTGGTTAACAGCATAGTTGTGTAATTTGTAATATTACAGGCTTTTAAAATAAAGAGTCGTACACAAGAGGCTGTCTATTTATCGTTTTAACAAATTTTTCTTTTCGTAGCCCCCATTTAAAAAAAATGGGTGAAAAAATTTCACTCCACTTGACTCCACTCGCCAATGACTTCAAATCTAGATGTAGTTTTCAATGTTGAACAACTTTCCTGAATAACACTTTTTGAAATTTTTCAAAATAAGAGTACTTTACTACTGTCTCAAAATCAAATATTTGAAGGCTACCCGTATATTAGGTGTATTTTAGTATATTTGGTTGATGCATGTTTAGTTTTAGGGGATGCACAAACTTTTATCAAAAATGACTTTTAGTCGAAAAACACTTAATAAAGAAGTTTCCCATATGGTGCATACTTTGGGATGACACTGTATATACATTTTTGCCTTTCTTTGCTTTTTGAAATTGATGAAGGAATTTGTCTTCACTATTTTGTCGATTTGAAAAAGAATTGGCACCAAGCATCTCTTTTCTTGAGACTCATTACTATCACTTCATAGAACGAAATGGCGAATGCTAGTTCCCCCGCCAATTTTCTGCAAGTTACCATTGCAAAGGCGTAAACAGCAAGAAGTTGCGTTTGAACTAAAGTCTTATTATTGTGATGATTTTCCATTGTTGCTTACTGGTGGCCATAGCGTCAAATATTCCAACTAATTTTCCAGTAGAATCTGGTGATTGTTGATTCATCATCTTGTTGGAGTATTGGAGTTTGAGAGCTATAATTTCTGTCATTTATCAGCGTTCTCCTACTAATAGTTCACGAAGAAATATTGTGGTAAATGTGGTTGATGATAGATCTAGTAGGGACTTTATTATAGATTTTTAAATAGCACTGGTAGATATTTGATTAAATTCAGTAACACAATTTACTGATATTGTTTACTAAACAACAGTTAGTGTTATAACCCACTTAATCAATTTAATATATCCACGCTATGAATTCTTCATTATTGAGAAGCAGTCTATTCAGTCAACAATGGGAAATACTGATACTCCAAGATGTTGATGTCATATGGTTTCGGATGACATTACTTGAAATCACTAGAAGTTGCATGTATCGTTCTGCAAGCAACAGACAATACAATGTCCTATTTTTTTCTTGTATACTTACATTATTCATCACAAAGCAGTAATCTCAGTGGTGTTACTTCTATTTTTCGTAACTTAAATCTCCACAATATCGACTGAATTGATTCCTCAAAAATCATAGAGCAAAGTTTTTGCAATCAACAACTATGAACGACCCTTATGGATCTATATTCGAACAACCAAACTTACACTATATAGTTTCTTCAAGAAAAAAACACAGGTACATACTACAGGAAAATCCTTAACGCTCCTCAAAACCGTACCTGTGCCACATTGGATTTGAATCACTGGAGATTAAATCCATTTGGAAAAATGTTCTCAGGAACGTTCTCTTGCACTTCCAGTGCAAGTATCTATAGAAGAGAGACAAATTTCCAACCTTTCTTCGATGTTCCAGACTATCAAAGTTGCACGTGATGTTCGCGTCTCCAATAAGGCGGATGGCTCTTTTCTGGATGGAATTCAGAAACTTCATTGTATGTTTGGGGGTAGAGCTCCATACATGAGAACAATATTCCAAGGAAGGTCTGATCTGAACTTTATCAAGCATTAAAGGTTGCTGAAGCTTATACAGTTTTCTGGTTCGGAACAGTGTTCTGAACTTTTAAGAAGCAGCCTTTGCAATTCCAGCGACATGCTTGTGCAAGACATATTGATGTTCAGCCTTATCGAATCAGAAATCGGAATTTTCTGACCTGACATTATTATATTCGGTTCGGAGACATTATCTTGTTAGAGAAAACCGATGCCTGGGTTTTTGTGGCTTTGAATTGAACCTGGTTACTTTCACTCCAATTCGAAATAACTAGATTCTCATTAAGATATGCAAGCTCCTGCTGCCGGTGAAGATGTTCCTCTGTTTCTCAAAAGACAGGTATAGAAGTTTGCATAAAACTGGCATGAGTTCATTTGGGCACTTTTCAAGTACGACGACGGGCACTTCATCAGCTGTTTCAAAATTCGCCTGACTAGACGCTGTCAAAAAGTAATTTCCGGCAATGTGGATTCTAGTATGAGAATAGTGGATGGTTTCTTTCGCAGAAAATCGACAGTGGAGTGGAATGCAAATTGTTTAGCTAGTAGATTTGCTTTTTTATGGCTGTTGTCGCAACTGAACCATCCGCTTGTGTTAGATGTGCTTAAGCTACCAACCAGAAGGATCGAGGCCCGTTGGAAATGGCAAGCAATTTATCCCTTATTCTCTGAGTGTGAAGTTCTTTGCTTTCATTTATCCTAAGTTTGCAGATGTTGCGAGCATTAACAAACCTACTTTGGTTTTCGGCACTGGAATTTTTCCGTCACTGCTGGTAGACGAAAATTTTTGAGGCGACAGCTTGCTTGCAATTTTTGTTGAATCAAGTTTCACCATTAGACGGTAGTTTCATTGAAAGACCTTGAGACACTTTGAAATTTATTAACGTGACTTTTTGAAATCAATAATGTTATTTTATTAAGTATAGATACAAATATTTCTTTCTTAATCGTTGGTTCAACAAAAGTTGCAGAGAAAGTATTGCCTCAAAAAATATTGGCTACTGACGGTGCCCTTTAGCTATAGCCATAGCTTAGAGAATGACGCTCTTATGGAATGAACTGCTTGAGGTAATTTTTCCAAATGACTATTCATATCGAACGTTGAACAACACTCTTGCATTGCCACACCCGTATGAGTATCTCTGCAGAGGATTTTTCTGTAGTGCATTTCTATATTTTTTTGTAAAAACTCTATCTTGGGTTTCTGCTAGGTCCAGAATATTTGGTATCTGTTTTCTGTCTGTTTCGAATCTGTTTTTCCGTTAACCAGCTGTCGCACCTCTGCGAACGACAACCCTCAGAAGGCGAAACTTGTGCGAACTAAGGATCAACGAGGTCTCACCTGTTACCGTGTGATTACTAACACGATATATTTGTATGAATTCGGTATACATCCCTCTGATGGTTTTTCTGATACCTGGCAATTTTTATCAATCACTTACTAATAATCACCAACTATCCAATAGTGAAATTTTCTAAATACCTAACCTTGTCCTGGAAATCTAAACGGAGATATTGGTTTTTTTCTCTAGAAATTTGATTTATTATCATTTTTGTTTCACATTGGATTTTAATGGAAGTCAGAAAGTCCGAAATGCTGCATGGATCAGATTTCAAGTGAGTTATGGTGATTGTATTTTCCAATCCAAAGAGCAAGCATGTAGAAAATAAGTGTTTCAGTTCTCGTTTTTGATAGCAGATTTTGTTTCGGAATGAATCTAGGCCAGATGCTCCAGTTCATTCATACCAGTAGTTATCAAAAAAAATCGGTGAACGGAAAGAAAGTAATCATGAAGAGGAATATGTGACATGAAAACTTATAAACACACACATTATATTTTGTTTGAAGGTGGTTGATAATGTTTCATGGTGCATTCCATTAGTTCGGACTTTCATTGTCTGATATGATATAAACCTCTTTAAGCTTTTACAGGGATTTCAAATCAATTCATATCATGTTAGACGATGGAAGTCCGGACTAATGAAATACACATTATATTATATTTTTGAATTCCATCGTCCAAAACCAAATATTTATGAATAATCTCAATGCAGTTCATATATAAGAGTATGAAATCAACCATATGTATCTATATTAATATAATTTCCATACATTATAATATATACATTATAATATATTGACCAGAACTTGGATCTAGTAACAATACATTTCCATATAACATATTGAATCGTTTCAGGAGTTGTTCATGGAGATGATTTGAGTTACTTACTTTACGATTCAATTAATTTTCCATTATTCAAGAAAAGTTCACCGAAGCCTGAAGTTGATATGATTGATAAACTGACAACAATATTTGCTAACTTTGCTAGAACTGGGTAAGGAATACTATATATACAAACCCACACGAACACAATATTTTATTATATTATTATATTACTATAAATTCCGAACAATAAAATCAGTATTGTCTGTGGAAATTTCTGTATATCTATCAGAATTGTGTAGCTGTTAAATCTGAAACCAATTTTGTACAGTAAAAAACACAGGACAGATTTTATAGTAAGGATGAATTTTTTTTCAGATTATTCAATTAGACAATGTACATTAAATGACAGGTAATAAATCGGAACAAAATATCACAAACTACCAAACTGTGGGTGATAACTAACTTACAAACTCAAGAAATCGATTGAGTATATGTCATTCAAGTATACCATTATCTCAATCACCTGAAACCTACAAAAATCTCAATTCATTTGAATTTGAATTAGCTGTTGAGCAACTGCTGCTAATTTGTTATTTCTCTATTTGTTTTATCAGTATTATGTACACAACACGTATTGATGATCTAAACTTGTATAACAAACATTCAAAAACACCAATAACATCTATTCGATTCACCAAAACGATGTGTTACAAGAATCTCACTTCTGTTCAATTCACTTTCTGGAATGTCGATTTTATTTTGAACTATAATATTCGTGCATCAATTTCATTACTTCAAGCAATAATTTTCTGAATTGACTTGTTTAAAAAATGAAAGGAGAAGACAACATTAGAAAAATCCATTGTGTATGAAAAACTGTAAATAATCATCTGTTATAGTAATCCAATTCCACATCAGAATGAGAAATTGGATCAAGTGAAATGGGAACATTTTACACTGGACTCTCAAAAGTACTTGGATATAGGGAACAAGCTGACGATCAAGGAAAAGTTGTATGAAAAACGAATCGAATTTTGGGAAAATCTGTATCCTTTACGATTGTGAACAGAACACAAAAGATGAATAAATTATATATGAGTTGAAGAAAAATGAAGATATTATTTCAACTTTTTTGTTCAATGAATAACAGTGATGAGAAATTACAAAGTATTCACATATTTTTCTGATATAGTAATACCTTTATAAGAGTTTTGAGTTGAAGGTGTGAAGTTATCAAATAATTGTTCATATTCAGATTTCAGTGAATAGGGGTTTCTTGATTTAATCAACAATAAACAGGGTTCCCAGTAGAAGCATGGTGTATCAAAGTTGGGTGTTTTCAACAAAGTATTACTTTTCATATTCGGATTTCTTCAGAAAACTATGAAAAAAGCAGCCAAGTGATTTCAAACTCGAACAATTTCATGTTTTCAAAAGAGTTTTTCACGGGAAAATGAATTTCAAAATGAAATATTAGAAACATTGTTTTATAAATTTCATTCATTCATTGATAATGGGAAAAATATTTATATGTGCTATGTATTTTCATCTGATAGTTTTACTGGAAACATTTTTTGATAATTTCACTCCTCCATCTCAAACTTCTAATAGAAGTTCAATGTGGTACACACTGTATTATCTGACTTTTCTGATTGATTCGGCCTCACCTCACGATGTGATCCCCACAAACTTTATTTGAAAAATAAACAACAGTGATTTGAATAATGTTGATAAAGCTACTGTGCTAAAATGGGTCATAACTAGAGCCCAGGAGAGCAAAGACCAACAAAATCGCGCCAAGATCGAACAAATTGAAAGTGATACTCACTGTTTTTTTCGATTACCGTGACGTAGTGCATCAGAAGTTCTTGCCACATGGTACCTATAATCTGAAAGTTATGCGCCGCTTGCGGAAAGCAATACAAAGAAAATGTCCAGTAGTGTGGAAGAACAATTCATGACTCATGCATCACGATAATGCATCTGTTCACTCGTCATTACCACAGCCATCATCTTCACCGAATCTGCCACCCTGTGACTTTTTTCTGTTCTCAAGATTGAAGAGACCAATGAAACAGCGACGTTTTGTGATGATTGAGGATTGGCAGTTTATTATAGAGGGTGATTCCATAATAGATGGGTGAATTGTGGAATGTGCCTGTCCTGTGGGGTTATTCTCAAATGATCGTCATGACGAGTATCTATTAGTAGTGAGAGTTGTAAGATTTTTCCTGACACATTTGGAAATACGTAGTGCTGATTGAGACAACAATTTCATTGTTATGAATACTGGTTTACAACTGACACGATATTCCGTGTCAAAAATTTGTTTCAGAATACGTTTCTTAACTATGAACACCATGTTAAAATGTGAACCGCACCCACAAGATATGATATTCAAGGAAATAAATGAGAAAGCCATTGCATAATAGATGCTCATCAGACTTTTCTGATCTGATTTGCAGTGTTTCATCTGTTTAATTTCAAAAAATGCTTTATTGAGTTTCTTGCAGACACCATCAGTATGACACCATTTATTTCAATGAAGAAAACAGAATTGAAAATCTTTATGTTTTACCACTTTTATTTTTAATTAACGTTACTGCAGTTTCAACCCATAAGGACATTTCCAAAGTTATACATTAAAGTTCAGTGTGTAAGTTTGCAACTAACGTTACTTATACAGTAAAGTTTAATTGCAGTAACGTTACTTACAAACGATTTCCTACCACGTAGTAATGGCTACATCTATCAATTTATATTTATTTCATCTTAAACAGTATTTTTCCTGTTTTAAAATTTCATTGTCACTGATTTTGAGGTGTTCAAAACTAGGCGATTGCGTTGACAGCAAGAAGAGAAACGTTACTCATTTTGGCTACCATGTTATCCATAGTGTGTACAGTGGCTGTAACAGTGGTATCATCTGCAAACATCGTTATGTGGCAGTCCCTCACATATTCAGATGAATCATTGATGAATATAATGAATGATAATGGTCCCAAAACTCAGCCCATTATGGCCTCCCATTTTAATAGCATACTCATCTGATAAGGTACCTTCATCTTTGACTGGCATTCAGCCAGTATAGGAGCTCAGCCATCTCAATACATTGTATGGGAGACCAAGACTAATCAACTTACTAGATAGGAATTCCCAGGACACAGTCGAATGCCTTAGAAAAGTCATAGAACACGTATAACAAAGTTATCAGCAACCAAATTGGAATATATATTGTTGAAAAAGTGATATGAATCTGTTTCTATGGAATGATTTTTCCTGAAGTCATGCTGAAGTCAGGTTGTTGATTTCTACATACAATGTTGAGAGCGAGTACAGTAGCATTTTTTTTCCTTCCTAAATTTCTTTGGAATGTATAAAGGACTATTTCATCAAATAGGCAGGTGGATCAATTATAGCACTGTAGGTAATTATCAATATTTCATCAATGCCTGCCTTCTTGGTTTTCATTGATCTGAGTGTGTCATATATTTAAGATTCTAATATAGGGCTGTCATAAAAGGGGTGTAGGATATTATTACTCGTACTACTGGTGCAAGGTAGGGTAAAATTCAGTCCAAAGTGGGTGGCTATGATAAATATAGCAGATAATTCAGCTGTATTCTGAGCATTTTTAACTAAGATTGAATTGTAATTTGAGGTAATGCCCCCCTTCCTAGCGTCAAAATGCATTGGCTTCCCTATTCCAAAATTCAATATTTTTCATTTCTCTTCCATTTCATTGGTTGCATTCGAAATTTTTTGAGAAAAATTTTATTTTGTTTGATGTGTTCCAACGGCAACTGGACCCCACCCCCGGTAAGTCAGGAACGGACGTGTTATCGAAAATTTCAAAAAACATATCAATTTTTATTTTTAGGAGGACTAATTCTGATATGGAAATCATCCCCGAAACTTCACCCCCTACGGTTGGCAACTACCCCCTTATTTTTTCAATAGCATGGGGGGTCGAGTGATACATCATTTGGAAGGTCTTTTATACCTCTATTATATTCTCCAAATTGGTTCATTCGTTATCGAGAAATTAAATGTTGAACGTTTTATTTGAGAAAAAACAGAAAATTTACTGTCATTTGTTTCAATTAGAAAATCATTAACAAATAATATCAGTGGAAACAAAATCGACAGATGAATTGTTCAAAGTGACCTCCACCTAGTTCCATACAATAATACAATCTATTCTCGAATGCGTTCCGTACATTATTCAAGATGTCCCGAGTCAGCAATCGGAATTCACGAACAATTCTCTATCGCAGTCTTCTAGATTTGTAGGCTTAGTAGAGTACACTTTCGACTTCAGATGTCCCCACAGAAAGAACTGTGAGATCAGGTAATCTAGCTGGCTACTCCCACTGGACCTCTTCTGCTGATCCAACGCATTGGAAAACGTTCGTCCAAAAACTGTGTCACCCTAACATCAAAATGTGGGTTGATATACACAGTCTTGTAATAGATTTAAGTATGTGTCTCCATTGAGATTACCTTCAATGAAAAATGGTCTAACAATATGATTACCAAGAATGCCACATTTCATTTTTGTGGAGTTTGTGAACGTGTTTCGATCACCAAATGAGGATTCACATCGCTCCAGTAACAACAATTATGTCTATTCACTTCACCATTCAACATGAAAGAACTTTCGTCTAAAAAGCATGTTTTGTTTAGTAGGTTTGGGTTATTGGTCACAAATTCTCGCTGAACAACTCACGAAACTGAAGTCGATAATCAGGATAATCTTTGTTTAATTCCTAGCCTTATTTTGAAAGGATGGAATGTGTAGGCTTTCAAAATCCGAAAAACACTAGTAGTTGATAAACCAGACGCCTTAGCTACTAGTCTTATAGATTATCGATTATCCATTTGAACATGTCCTAAAACTGCAACTTCAACTCCGTCATTCCTGACAGGATGGGATACTTCATGTTTTCTATTGTGAACAGAACCTGAAGTTCAAAATCTATCCATCAACTGTAAATTCTTGCAGCAGCTTTAGTACGTTCATTATTTCGATAATAGCTTGCAATAATTTCTATTCTTTCTTCAGTAGAATAATCCATGTTGGAACATACTGAACAAGGATGGCTGAATAAGAAATCGTGATGAAGTGACAGTGGCCAACTATCTACTTTTTGTTCTGCGACAACTAGATTCAACAAAAACTACCAGATCGGAGAAAACCAACAGTGTCGTCCATTTCAAAACGTTTACTACTAATCAAATAAATTCTATAAACATAGAAGACATGCGACAGAGAATTGTTTGGGAATGCCGATTTCTGACTCCGGACATCTTCAATAATGTGAGGAACGCTTTTGAGAGTAGACTGTATTATTGTATGGAACTAGATGGAAATCATTTTGATCCATTGATTGTGTTGCCATTGGTATTACTTTAGTTGATTTTCTCAATAAAATGTGTGAAAGCGAATTTTCTGTATTTTCTTAAATAAAACGAAAAAAAATACAGAAGTTATAGATAAAAAAGGCCTTGCAAACGATGCATCACTCGAGCTCCCATGCCATTGAAAAAAAAGGAGGTGGTAGTTTCTGACCGCAGAGAGGTGAAGTTTTGGGTATGATTTCCATATCAGAAAATTAGTCCTTCTAGAAATAAAAATTGACGAGTCCTTTGAAATTTTGAATTACACGTCCATTTCTGACTTACAGGGGTGTTCAAGTTTTCGTTAGAATGGCCATTACAATGCTATGGGCGACAATTTCTCCGTGGCTGGTGATCAGATGGAACATTTCTCTCTCTTCTTGAACAACATCGTCAGTTATTCATGAGTTTGGGCATGAAACAATAAAACATCAAGACAGAGACTCAAGAAAAATGCAAAGCCTTTTTGGACAGATATATACAAAATTGAAAACCAAGTAATACCATTTAATCTATTTCGAAATTCACTTAGATTGATTATTCCTTTCATAATTGATTTATTAGGGCAGCAAACAATCTCTTCCTTTGAAATATTTCTCTTGGGAATGATAATATGCGATGGTCAGCGATGTTGAGTTGAATAAGCTCATAATCATAGCTACACTCATGTAATTTAGTGACCAAATAGTCAATAAAAGTTATACTTGTACACTTGTATCGACCAACATATCATTCTTCAATAATTGAATGGAAGTGGTCGAGACTTGATGAAAATCCATATTAAAACCAATTGATACATTTTACTGTATGATTTTCACTATGAAGAGTTTTTACAAAATCCGCGAAGTAGTGATGAAGTCATTGAGATAATATCTACATTGAAAAACTACACCTCTTCAGGTCCTGATAGCATAACGCTCCAGTTTATGAAAAGACATCAATTACTTCTATTGAGTCTGTATCTGTATCTGTAGAGTAGGGAGGGTGAGTGTAAGCCCACAGTACTTAGGCCACATGTGACCCATTGTTCATCTTCCTGAGGAGTGGTCCTCCTAGGTCGTCGTCCATCCTGTCCTTTCCAGGAAGGTGAACAGGTCGCTGGGAGACATCTCCTTTATATCGGCAGATGTAGGCCATGACTCGCCGAACACACACTCTCTTATTGACGATAACTCCCGGCACTCGCACAGGATATGCCTGACAGTCTCATCTTCCTGTTCACACATCATGCATAGAGGTCTGTACACTAGCCCCATATTATGGAGGTGTTTCCTTAGTTTACAGTGGCCAGTCAGAAATCCTACTGTAAGGCAAAGGCTTTTTCTAGTCATCGCCAGATATTTCTTCGGCGCCAGCTTCCCAGGGTCGCCCAAGGTGATCCCGGCGAGATTACTTCATTTGGTTTCATCTCATCTCTTTAAGTTTGACTAGTTCCGCAATTGTCGAAGTCATCAGGCCGTAGGTCCCACTGGGTCCTAAAATTCTTAGTCTAGCCGCTTCGTTGGCTAAAGAATCGGCAATGCGATTACCTTTACTCCTGTCGTGCCCTTTAACCCACCTCAGGATAATGTGATTATCTACCGAGGCTTTGGATAAATCTTGGTGACACTCTAGTACTAGCCCTGTTGTCTGTTCAAGGCTAATAAGGCTTGTCTGCTGTCAGTGCACATTGTTATGTTTTTGCCAGAAATTCCTTTCTTGGTTATTTCTTTTGTGGCAATTGAGAAAACAGCCAATTCGATTTGGACCACTCTGGTATTTCTTCCCATCCCCACTTAATTCTTAGGCTTAGTGATCTGGAGTACACTCCACACCCTGAGCCTTCTTTGGTATTCGAGCCGTCGGTAATAATTCGGATTGCATTTGTATCATCTGACTCTATATTCTGCTTAATTTGTATTTTGTAGGGTTTATTAAACACAAACCTGGGTTCTATTGCATCGCTTGTTGCTTGCAGCAGAGTTTGCACAGTAAGCGCTTCCCGCCATAG
>WOGN01001241.1:5670-20041 GCA_015342105.1 Leptinotarsa texana | reverse complement strand
GATCGCGATTTGGGTGTTGAAATTCGATATTGGTGCAGTTATAATTATTCGAAATTTTTGTTATCTGTTTAAAATGTGGCGTCCGTAAACACATACTAATAGTAATAACGAGGGTGATAACAACGGAGACTTTTTCCTGTGTAGTGATTCCAATAGCACTGGTGAACAATGCGAAAAAGAGATACCAGTGAATAAAATTCGGATGCATTTGAATATTGAAATACAGGGAGTATGTTTCAATGTATATAAGAATCTACATCTCAAGTTCGGTTTCGAGGGAAACAAACTATTACAAGCAACATCAGATTTGACAGAAATTACTTTCTCAACTGTACGTAAAATAGTCAAAAACAAACCTTATGAACGCAAGTCGCGATGTGATACGGGATTACCACAACCTTTAGATGTTCATCCAATAAAATCATTGAAAAAAAACAATATACGACTGTTACAAAAGCAATGAGATTCCTACAACTGAAATCATAAGGAAGAAATTAATACTTTCCGGCCATAACGTGAGCTACTGTGACAAAACTCTTCAGAACTGGATAAAGAAACTAGGATTTAGATGTAAAATAATAAACAAAACAAGCAGTTATGGAAAGCAGAAAGATAGTGGAATTGCGTTACAAACGGTAAATTTTCTATTTGGACGAAACTTGGTATGACACTCCACGACACGGTTACGAAAGGGTGGACTGATGGTTCGAGAATGTGTACGCCTAACATGCCTGCAAACAAAAGAGCGCGACTAATCATTATGCATTGCGGAGGAAGTAAAGGATGGGTTCCGAATTCTTTGAAATTAAGTGAAAAAAAAACTTAAGGACTGCAATGCTGACTTTCATAAGAACATGGAAGCTAATATTTTTGAGGAATGGTTTGAAAACACATTGATCCCAGATTTGGATGCGAATGGTGTAATAGTTCTTGACAACGCTTCCTATCATTCGCGACAGCTCATCAAAGTACCGACTAAAAATTTGAGGAAATATGAAATACGAAGGGTTTAATGGAAAACAATTTGTATTTTGAAGATAATTATACCAAAAACCAACTAAGTACTTGAAGTTTTACAGACAAAAACATTTGAAAAAGTGGAAGTGTATACCCTTGAGAGTATTAATGAAAAGTATGGACACACCATTCTGAGACTTCCCCCCTAATTTTGTTTTTTCTATACCACCGAGTTGATTTGGGGAAAATTGAAACAAAGAATCAGGCGTAAAAATAATTTTCCAAAATTTGAAAAGGTGATAGAGCTAGTTAAGGGACGACTGGCAAAAAAGGATTTAAAAAGTAGTTTTAGTTGACAAAGACTATATGGAGATTGGTAACTTACATATTAATGGTGCAAATAAATTCATTATTGATTTGAATAACGACAATGATAGTAAAACAGAGAATATGCAAGAGGAATTATCAGAAGTTTTAGAAGAAAGTAAGGGAAGTGAAATAATTTTTAAAATTTCAAATCTTTTAAATGTTAACATAAAATAACTTTTGTATTTTTTCTCTGAAACATAAAAATTTTAATGTTTGACACTTTTCTATATTATGAAAAGCATTAACTTTGTTTTTCTCATTGCAACGTCTGACTTCTTACTATAACCTCCAGTTAATGTCTTGATAAAGGGAATAAACATTCTCGAAAGCTTGACCATATGAAAAAGAGTATTCTTTAAACAACAGACTAGTACTTTTTGACTGCATCCCCAACAATATTCAATTATCAACCTGTTATTTGAATCCCTAGTTTCCCACTCACCTATATAAATATATTATTATAATATAATATAATTATTGTGATTCTTATATAACCAGAAATAATTATTGAATAACAAAATTAGTTAGCTCCTAACTATATTATTAAAGTGGAGCTGTTGGAAGGTAGGTTGCACTATATTGTTTACTTGAACTATAAAACAAAACAGCAACTCTATCGATTTTGACAAAACAAAACCGTGAGTGAGGCGGAAATATCAAAAGGTTTCGGTGTTTTGCCTGTTCAATTGATGGAAACATTTACTTTCAGTTTTTCAATCGAAACATTTATTTATTCCGGTGCCGTGGAAAATGTTGGTATGCATCAACAGCATGTTGAATATCATTAGATGTTTCAACAGAACGGTGGTAATATTTAGGTCAATATATTCCACGACAATGGATTGGGAGAAAGGGTAAAACCGAAACGCCTCCACGGTCACCAGATTTCATCTCCTTGATTTTGTATTGTGTCGATACCTAAAACGTGATTGGGCATGTTCATACTAGACAGAAGAAGATATTGGTCATATTTTTACGCAGAACATTTACATTTTTTATTTCCATTTCTATAGTATTTCAAATTTCCTTATTTTATGTTTAGTTAAAACTGCATTTTGTCATATCACGCATATTTATTCATTTTGTCTTTATAAGTTTCCACAACAAAACAACCCAAATGTATTTTGATTATTTTAACTATCTTTTGTTGTGCTCTTTCTTCTCTTCGAAAAATAGTCACGATAAAGTTATTATTTTAAAATAAATATAGTTTTGAAAGCTAAAAAACACGCTTTTAAAGAACATCGAAGTAAAAAGTTAAAATTTGTTTTAAAATAAGCTTAAAACAATAACGAACGAAAAATACCAGTATTCGAAATACCAGTGAGTTCGAATTATACCAAAGAGGTTGCGTACAGCGCCATCTGTCCGCGAATAGATCAATATATAATGTCGACAATTCCGGAGTTACAAACAAAGAAACATACATACAGGTGAAGCTAATGAAAGCGTGTTAAAAAGTGGAATTCTTTGCATAAAATAATATTTTTATAAACCATTACAAGCATCTGCAGTTTTTAATTTCTACATTCTGCCGGTTATTTCAACTACGTCAAAACCTTTAAGTAAATGATTTCCTTTTTTTGTAATCTCGTTCCACTTGCAACGTCGATGATTGCATTAATTGAAAGTAAATTATGTCAATTTATGCTTATTGAAATCGAATGTTTACAGGTTTAGCTGAAGTGTTTCACAATTGCTCTCAAGTGATCGTGACGTCAATTTGACGATACGTGACAGATTGATAAACATTTGAGTGTTTTATCGAAAAGTATCATCAGATGTAACTTGAAGGTTGTATTCGTTTAATTTTTTTTCAAGTTAGTTTGGAAAATCGTTTGTACCCTTCTATCATTATGATAGTGGAAATGTTTTATGCCTGTTGAACATTTTTATCTGAAAAATGTATTCAATTCGCCCTGAAAGCAATTTGGGAAAACAAATCATCTAATAACATTTTCACTGCCGAGTTCAGTACCTAATAAGAGTATTCCAAGTCGTATTTCAACAACTAATTATTCAATAGCCAAATCAAAGATTACATTGACTTGTTTTGCGATGGTGGAGATATCAGTTACAAAGAAATACGGAGTGGGATTCATATGGGGCATGTCAATCTAAATACTCCATATTTCTAACCCAAGGGGTGCCCCTTAGGTATGTCCCCTCTCCTTTGGGCAATAAAATTTCACACTTACCTGGACCCAAGAGTAGCATTCACTACAATCTGAAGATGCAACGGCCAGCCAGATGCCCAGATTTTTCACCATTAACTTTTTTCTTCGCAGGTATCTTAGCGATGTTTTTTTTTTACAGAAAACATTAAAAAATCTAAACAATAACTGCATATAGATTTGCAACACGTTGTTCATTCTTTTGCACAGTGTAATCATTAATGTTCACATAGCTAGTAAAAAAATTTTTCATTTCACAAATACCTATTTAGTTTTGCCTCAAAACGAGTCCTGAAATGTTTCAAAATGAATATTCAAATTCAATACTTCAATATTACAAGAGAAACGCAATCTTTTTTCTGAAGGTATTACAAGACAAATAGTTGTCCAGATGTCCAATAATGTATCCTAATCATTAGTCCAAGGAATGAAAATATAAGCCAAGTTATTAAGTATTGTATTTACCTTCATTAGATGAGGAAAGTGGATATTAGTGCACTACTTCAGTAACATATCTTTCAAATTGAATATTTCATTTAATGAAATTGTTTGAAAATAAATTTTGAAAGGATTATTCCACAATCAGTATGGAATCAATAATCCCTAATAATAATCCCAGGAAATAAGTAAATTAGGGTTTTACACAAAAGCATTAATTCAGGTGAGATGAAATTTCCCAGAAAGGTTTAAGCCATTTCCATGATTTATTCAAAATTAAAGAGTAGGCATCAGTAATTAACAATTTCATTTGATAAATTCAGGTTCTTGTATTACTAGTTAATACCATTTTCAGTATTAAAACTGTGTAATTTTATATTTGTTATAGTTTGTCAAACAAGAACATGACAAAGAAACATTTTCACATATAATTAAAAGCTATGTATTCATCGCAAATAGAAATTTAAAGTGGAACAACAAAGTCGAACGTATTTCAAAATAATTTCAATATTCATTAGGTTTCAGACATCCGACGGCAAGTACGTACGTTTGCAAATTTATTAGAAATTTGATACATAGTTTTTCAAAGAAATAAACTTATAATCACCTGATGTAAATTTTGCATAGAATTATGTTATGTTATGGTCATGGGACCAAACAACTTCTTTTAATAACCAATCATCATTCAATATATTCACTGAAATAACTAAGAAAACAGTTATTCAACAGTTTTATTCAATTCAAGATGACAGAATAAGGTTATGTCTTGGGTTATGTAGAAGCTCGATCGTTTTTAACAATCATTTTTAACAGCCACCATTCATCAATAAAACAAACGTCCAGCGCGTCATTAAATCATAAGTATTGTATGTTTACAAATCTTATTGACATATCACTATGTTTGTTTATTTGTTCACAGGATATACTCACTAATTTTATGACTGAAAAATGCTTGGAGCAGTCATGTGTTTATTTTGAAAGGATGGTAATATTCATTAGAGCATACAAATGAATACATTGTATCAATTTTTAATTTCAAGTAAATGATGCAGTCATAAAAAGTGGAAATCTGATAAGTGTTCCAATACAGGCCTCAAGTACAATGTTGTAAAGAAAATAACATGTGCTGAAAATTTTATTGTAAGTCAAAGGTTCAAAAAATCGCTTGTCTGCATTTTCTCGTTAACGAAAAATTAACTAAAATGAAAGTTATAGAAAATGCTTTTGTCTTCAAAACTTATTACTATATTTTTTTCATTTTTGATGAATATGACAGGTATGTATAATATAGACATTCTGGTCATATAGTGACTATAGTAGTTGATGGCTACATTTATTGATTATAAGAAAAATAATGAAGCTGCAGAATAACACCGTCTTGGAACAAAAAAATATATTCATCTCCTTATGTTGTTTTTAATAAATTTATGACAGTTTAATAAATCAACAAGGAAGCAATTCACTACAATCGTTGTTGGTGAATATGCTGATTTGTTAATACTGCTAAAAAGAATTGTTAAGATTACTTCCTTTTTTAAACATTGTTGTCTCAGGGGAGATTTCCAGTACAAAGTATGGTAAACTTCCAAAGAAAAGAAGGAAGCAATTAACTTGAGAATGAAGAGGTGCTGATGTG
Source organism: Leptinotarsa texana (assembly GCA_015342105.1). NCBI lineage: Eukaryota > Metazoa > Arthropoda > Insecta > Coleoptera > Chrysomelidae > Leptinotarsa > Leptinotarsa texana. The sequence goes on along the minus strand of WOGN01001241.1, from coordinate 14,467 downwards.
GTGAATGAAATCTTTTTCAATTCTACAATAAATGTTTGGAGTACAAACTGACTGGGAAATAGTTTTTATCGTGGAATTCAGTGTTTCCAATTTGTATATGATAAAGCCATTGTGAAAAACTTTGTTGCTTTCTTCCTTTCTTCCGGAGTTTCCCACATTTTTTGTATACAGTTGGAGAAGAAGAAAGCCAAAAAACATTATTTTTGACTTTTGACTTTTCATAATTTTTTAGCACACATGTGACAACCGGTGACATTTTATATTGCATTCGTAACATTGAATTTGATACCTGTACCAATTTTGAGATCTATGCGAATGATTATAAATTGGAATGTCTGTTTCAACTGGACTAAACCGAATTTCTCGGCTTTAAAGAATGCTTGAAAATCGTAGATTTGAGTTTAATGGCCTCCCAATGCAGGAATACTTTCTCGCAAACAAAATAAAAAAGGAGGAAGGTTGTGTAACCCATAACAAAGAAACCGCTTCAAGAACTGCCGCAATCAGAGTTTTTTGTGGCGATTTCTAATGGTTAATCGCTGCAGAGGATTTATCGGACTTTTCTCCACTTTCTCACGGAAAACTTCAAGAGAAAACCAATTAAAAACTCACCTCTAGGTCCTCGTAGGTTCGAAACTGCAGCACCGAGAACCCGTCGATAATGTCCTCCTCGCAGAGGGGCTCCTTGGCCTTTTTTCGTCGATTGGGGGGCCTCGGGGGCTTCGCCGGAATGACATCTTCGTCTCCGCTGTCCCCATCGAGATGGTCAGCTTTGTTGATCTCGCGTTGTGCCTGCATACGCTGAGCGCGTTTTCTTCGGCGGTTTCTCTGTTTCACTTCGACATCCATGGCTCAGACATTACAGCCGCCTTTAGGGAGGCCCTTTGCCGACATAGCAAGCATTTACCACGGGCTACTCGACCTATGGCGGATTTTTCACCCTGTTCGCGAAGGTTTCCATCAACCCGCTGGTTTTCTGGACATCGTACACGGTCACACGCACCGTTCGGCACTCGCACCATACACTTAAAAACACACACGACTTTCAACACACCGAAAAAACAATATTTACAACGGCACGGCACCAGTCAGTCAATAACCATGTAAAATGTCGCGACGCGCCCGCGCCTTCTGTCGGAGGATATGCGAACTCAGTAAATGGCCGCAGTGCAGCCAACTTGATACGGTGCCGGACGCAAACTCCCCAGATTTCACGATGAGGCGAGTCGGTCGGGCTATAGTCCAGTAGAAATAAACATTTCCGTTTGTCAAAAATATCTGTATTTTGTTTTTTCTCATTAACGGTAAGTTTATCGCAAAAATGGTTCGGATAAAAGTTGTAAATTTTGTAGATCTACAAAAACTGTTTAGAAATATTTTATCCTGTGGCTCACCCACGAAATGCAATGTTCACAATATGTCCAAGATTAGTAGAGCCAGTTTTAAAATATTGCAAACCAAAACGTTTCAAAATTCACTAATTCAACTATTATGGTGATATATCAGTGAAGTTCTTGCCATATAAAAAACGTCAAACCATTTTGTACAACATAAAAAGTGTCAATGAGAAATTGCATATAGAACAGGTAATACTTTGGGAGAGTTAGGTTAAAATAACAAAGACAAAACATCCAAATTCGACAAATCAGGAGTATATAAATTAAAGTGTGGAACGTTTCTCAAGGTATGTATTGGTCAAACTGCAGAATATTTAGGAATCGAATCCAGGAAATCATATGAGCTATGTATTCAACAAATTCAACATATTCAGATCATCTTCTAGAAGAAAATCATATTTTCAACGAAGTGATCGAAATTTTGTACATAGTAAGTACAGGTTTGAAACTGAATCATTTGGAAGGATTCTAATGAATAACCAACTGGATTCGAATAGATCACCAATATCCAACTTGTTTTTCTAAAAATCAAGAAAGAATTATTATTGATGTAGATGTGAGGTAATATGCTTCAGGTGATCATTATTGAAGATGTACCTTAGGTAGACGTTTAGGTAATTTTTTGGAGGTAGTCTCAATTAAGATTACCTGTAGAATATAAATATTAGTGTAAGAAGCAACTTGAAGTATTCAAACCACTTGATAAAGCTATAGTGTTAGCGAAACATGTGTGAAATATTTTTCAAATAAAGTTTGTGGAGATCAAATCGTGAGGTGTAGTTTATAAAAAATGAGGAAGTGTTTTCCATTATTCAATATATTTTTGAAACTACAGGACACATTTAATCGCAGTTGGGAAATTTCAGTTCTTTTAGAGTATCTCCAAAAATAATTAAAATTTCCCAAATTCAAAGACGTCTTTTGAAGAAAGGCACTGTAATAGAGAGCTTTTCTCTGATTCAACTAGATTTGTATCTCTCTAGGTTTCCAAATGCTCGGCACATAACTGTGTTAAGATGTTGAATGTTTATTATTAGTATTCTCGATGTATGAAATGGTGATATCCCAACAATGACGATTACTAGAAAAAGAGGATAGAAACAATTTTTGTAGACAACTGTATGTTCTACAACTATCATCTGACTTATTTTTAGGATAACAATTATGCAAAAAACGATAATTCTGACTTTTGGCAATCCATAATTTTCTCACTGCTCATCAGATTCGGTGGGGACTTTTGATAATCCATCTATTACAGTACATTTGAGACCTGTACTAATTTCCAGTTGTATGCGAATCATTGTGAATCGAAATGTCTATATTGACTGGACTAATAGGCGAGTTGGTCGAGCTATTTGTTCCGAACTGAACAATGGACATTGTCGGTGGGGTAACGGTGGTCTCGTTACCCCCTGAGGGAATACGAAGAGGGTTGTTTGAACTGTTGGGTAATCATTTGGATTGGAAAATTATTCGAAGACGTATTCCTCATTCGCCTTATATCAGTTACCTAAATACGGTTTTACGTCAGGGTAACAGAAATGGCTTTATGCTTGCCTAGAGTTTGCAATGTTTGTGAAAATGATAGTATTTTATAGTTGTTACAAAATACAGTTTTGCGGTTTTTTCCTGTATTTCAAATGTTTTTACAATTCAGTTGTGTTGCATTTTAACAAAATTTAATGTTTTGAAAAAATTCGAAATGTATAAGGAGCCATCCATAAATTACGTCACACGTTAAGGGAGAGGGAGGGGGTCAGCGACTTCTGAAGGCGCGTCCACACTAGGTCGAATGTGCCAATCGACAGCGGTCGATCGACAAATGTCGAGTCGAATGTAACCCAAATGAAATGGATTTTTCCGACAGTCGAATGAAAATAATTTCCAAGTGTGGACGTGTAGAACGTGTCAACAAAGTTTTTAATACTTAGTTTTATGGAAACCTGTATTCTAAATTTAACGGATCTATTTCATCCAACAATAAATCCTTTATAAATTTAGTTGTATTGCACTTTTTTTCCAATAACGAGCGCGGGCATAAATATGGCAATAGCAGCAGGAATAAGAGCATCTTCATCACTCATTTTGTATTTGTTTTGCTTGTTTGACTAAATATAATTCATTTTAGAATATTTCTCACTCCCTCTCTTCTCACTCAACTACTCACAATCGACTGATGAAATACATCTACACAGCAGTATTATGTGTGGAAGAGGCAACTGTCGCCTGTGTCGTAGTGTAGACGCCCCTTGACACTGTGTGCAAAGGGGGTGAGGGGGTCCTAAATTTTGTGACGTCAAATTTCAAAATCTATTATAATCTAGTTCTTAAACTTAAACTTTGAACTATTAAAGAAAAACTTATGACTTATGATATTGTTATTAATGTCATAAGTAAATTGTATTAGACTTTCCTTTCTGGAAAAAGACAATACATGACATTTAGCAATGTTAAAATTCAAAGGATTATTGGAACACCAATCATACATTTACATTACATACATACATACCAATTTCCATTTTAAATGGAAATACCCCCTAAAATTTGAAGTTGTAAACCGATTTTAATATATTTTTTTTGAAATGTCGAGTACTAAAAAATCTACCTTGGGACAAGTTTTGAAATGTTTATTAAAGTTTCAGGGCATACTACGATATTTTTTCTTAGTCGAAATTCGTGATTTTTTATTAGCGATTTTTTTATTGAAAAAATCACTACGCCTCTGGATTCAGAGTGCCTCTAAAGAGGTGTGACCAAAATTTCATGAAAAAATATTCGTTATTAACAAAGTTATGACAACTCAAAAATTCGAAAACTCACACAGCTAACAGGTACAAAAACCATGAGAATATTTTTTGTGAGTTCAACAATAAAGTGTCGCCAGATGAAAAAAAAACAAATAGTGTAAATATTTTTAATGAAAATAACGGGATTACATTAAAGTTTTCACGCAAATTAACTAAAACTAAGACCTAATATTTCAATTTAAATCTTAGTTGCTATGGAAAGATTTAAGTGTACTATTGTCAAAAATATTCACCTTACATTTCTTCGAATTATTTTGTGTCATGGCTGCAAGATTCAGCGTAAGAGAGAAAATTGAAATTGTACGCCTTTCGGGAGATGACATTAGAAGTGCTAGAGAGGTTTGTAGAGTATTTAATAAAAGAGAGACATCCAGATCGTCCTCGTATTAGCTGCGGTACCGTTAATAAAATAAATAAAATATTCAATGAAACTGGTGCAGTATCCGTTTATAGAGTCTCCAGACCTCACAGTTTTGGACTTTTTTCTCTGGGGACTTCTCACACAAAAGGTTTACAAAAACTTCTCAAGAGATAAAAATGAACTTTGTGCAAGAATTCGACAAGTATGTGCAGATATTAACCCTCAAGAACTAAGAAACGTAATCAGAAACATTCGTAAGCGCTAGGACATATGTATCGAAATACGTGGTGGATTAGTATAGGCTACTAGAATATGAGTTAGAATTAATTGTTGCACTGAATCGAAACATTTCAATAATTAGTTATTAGTTACGTTTATTAAAATTTTTTGCTTCATTGTTAGTTGAATTGTGTGAATGTAATTCCGTTATTTTCATTAAAAATATTTACGTTATTTTTTTTGTTTTTCATCTGGCGGCACTTTATTGTTGAAATCATAAAAAAATGTATTATTGTGACTGTTAGCTGTGTGAGTTTTCGAATTTTTGAGTTGTCATAATTTTGTTAATAATGAATTTTTTTTCATGAAATTTTAGTCACACCTATTTAGAGGCACTCTGAATCCAGTGGCGTAGTGATTTAAAAAAAAATCGCTGATAAAAAATCCCGATTTTCGACTAAGAAAAAATATCGTAGTATGCCCTGAAACTTTAATAAACATTTCAAATATTGTCCCAAGGTAGACCTTTTTGTACTTGACATTAAAAAAATATTAAAATCGATTAACAACTTCAAATTTTAGGGGGTATTTCCATTAAAAATGGGTCACACTGTATATAAGAAATATATAATATAATATAATAATGTACAAAATGACTGTGATATCTTCTTCCAGAGTCATACTAGTTTTAGAAATAGGTTGTATCAAATTGTATAACTCCTGTTGAATATTTCTTTTTTTTTTAACTATTTCATCATTTTGTTGTATGTACAAATCTATTCGTGATATTTACTTTTCCTACTCTGTAACTGGACCATGGGCCCTAGAGTCCATAAATACTGTATATATCTAAATAAATCTATCTTTGATTTGCGTAGGCAAATTACATTTCAAAAACAAATATTTAACGACAGCTCGTTACTCAATTTCATCCATTTTCATAAAAACACTCACATCAGCTAACTCAAACGACTGTTACATAACAATGCGCGTCCAAAACGAATGGCTGAAACTTTGATGAGTAACTGCTAACAGATGAACAACGAAATTCGCTAGCTTTTTTGTTTACGAGTGCTGCCATCTTCATGTCGAGGTCGTAAACTTTTCAGACTCCCCTCGTATTACTATTACACTTTCCACCTATGCGCTTATCCCAATATCAGGATTGAGAAGTACATTGTATTTAGGAAACACATTTGTATGTAATATTTGAATTAATTCATGCTGCCGATTGAAAACCTAGGATCTATTTTTGTAGTATAATATGATGACACTACATTTGAATGTCTATTAAAGAAGTACTTCCTTATTTGTAATGCAGCAGTAACATATTATTTTCACTCACTTGTAACCCCTTCCAGATGCGACAATCTCGACCTAACTCTGGATTTGATGAACGACAGCAAACAAGTCGAAACCGCCACGAAAGTCGGCGAGCTGATGTGCACTTTCAAAGGTCTGATCGTTGATATGTCGAACTACGCTCGTTGCAGCACCACGCCTTTGACTCAGAACGCCGGCAACAGCAGCGATTCTTCGCACCGCAGCGTCTTGAACGGAATCAGAGCCAAGCTGAGGACGACCGGGGCCGAAAATGTCGTGCCGAGTTTCTCCAGAAACAGCTTAGAGAGTGCCGAGAGGCGCCCCTCCATACCAGTGATGCCCCTCGCAATGTCTCCCAGCACCAACAGCATTCCCAATGGTAGGTGGTTTTTGAGTGAAGGACGCGAATCAGTGTCACAATTTATCCGGTTTGAAGGCCGTGTATATTGACATTATTGCTTGATCTATTCGCGGACAGATGGCGCTGTACGTAACCTCCTTGATATATCGGCATTTTTGCTTGATCTATTCGCGGGCAGATACCTGCCTGTTTTTGTCTGTACTTAGTTGTGTATCTCTGTTGCTTTTCAGTTGAAAAGAAATAGATACGGACTTGGGTTTAATTCTCTTCTTGGGGGTTTCAGGTAGTATTGGTCCACCTATAACAGTACCAAACGGCAACATTGCGCAAAGCGAACCGGAAGAAAACAGAACAGACTCTGAACCTCTACCGCCTGGCTGGGAGATGCGGTTTGATACTTACGGAAGACGATATTATGTCGATCATAACACTCGGTAAAACCTTTCCTTCAAATACATCTTCGACGATATAGTTTTTGTTGTAGTATTTTACTCAATGGTGTCATATTTCAGGTCGACTTCTTGGGAAAGGCCGCAACCCCTGCCAACTGGATGGGAAATGCGCCGCGATCCTAGAGGTCGCGTCTACTACGTAGATCACAATTCCCGTACGACGACTTGGCAGAGACCGAACTCTGAAAGACTGCAGCACTTCCAGCAATGGCAAGGGCAGAGACAGCATATAGTCCAACAAGGTATCTGTTCTTTCTGAAGGACCGAATCGGGTGGGGCATTATTGTTGATTATTTTAGGTAACCAACGATTCTTGTACTCTCAACATCAACCAACCGGACCCGCTCCTGCTCCTGGACCTTCTGCGGTCTCAGACGAGGATGATGGATTGGGTGCCCTGCCAGCGGGATGGGAAAAGAGAGTACAGCCAGAAGGTATGTTTTTTTTAGCTTTCGAACTTTTCGAGCACTCCAGATCACTTTTCTCTAGGGTTAATGTTATTTCAAGTTGAAAGGACGAATCCTGGATTGAATTTTGCGTGGGAAACCCCCGGTTTTTTTCAATGAAAAAACAATTCATTGCATCCATTCATACAGGCTGATCCAACCTAATAACCGTCCTCGACCAACAAAGGAAGTCGATATTCGTTTTGGAATTTTCATCGTCAGAAAAGGGGAAGAAAAAATTATGAAATATTGAGATGTTATCTTTGAAATTCATAGACTCAATCCAGACCAGCCTGTTGAAATGGTAGTTACTGTTTTTGTGTCATTGGTGGAATGATATCTTACCACACTTCACTTACCACATGGTGTACGGACTGGTTCTTGGTTGATGATGCTGACGCCCCCTTCGCAGTTTTGGAGCTTCGGCTCCTATTATTATTGTTGATTCGAACTATTCCAGGCGTAGAGAAAAGTGTTATTACTTTTCTGGTGTGTGGGAACTTTTTTTACATCAACTTTCCATGTCCTCGTTGATCCCCGTCTTCACATAACTTATCATTACAGGTCGCGTATATTTTGTCAACCACAAAAACCGCACGACGCAATGGGAGGACCCAAGAACTCAAGGCCAAGAAATAAGCGAAGTGGAAGAAGTAGCCTTACCACCTGGATGGGAAATTAGATACACTGAGGACCAAAAACGATACTTTGTAGACCACAACACGAAAACCACCACTTTTGACGATCCTCGTCCCGGCGCTCCTAAAGGCCCCAAAGGAGTTTATGGGGTGCCGAGAGCGTATGAGAGGTCTTTCAAATGGAAAATCAGTCAGTTCAGGTATGTATTGTATTGAAGTTTGTTTCAACACTAACGGTTCTATTTGTCTAATGGCCAAACTCACCAATCTAACTCTTATTGATTTGTTTCCTCAAAAAAAAGTTCATTGGCCCTTTATCATTCTAATATAACTCCACAGATTCCTGTGTCAAAGTAACGCCCTGCCAAGTCATATCAAAATACAGGTGACGAGACAAACCTTGTTCGAAGACTCTTTCCACACGATCATGCGCCTCCCTGCTTACGAGCTACGCCGCAGGCTGTACATCATTCTCAAAGGCGAAGAAGGACTAGATTACGGAGGCGTGAGTCGCGAATGGTTTTTCCTGGTCTCGCATGAAGCCCTCAATCCCATGTACTGCCTATTCGAGTATGCCAACAAGAATAACTACAGTCTGCAGATAAATCCCGCTTCATATGTTAATCCGGAGCATTTGACATACTTCAAATTCATAGGTAACTATTTCAAATACAAGAACGAGCCACGCCTTTTTTTTTCGGCGCCCCACGTTGGGCGCCGGACTGATACATGTACAGTTCATATCATTTCAGTTGCAAGATATCAATAATTACTATGAAATGATTGCAATGGT
>WOGN01001240.1:0-20042 GCA_015342105.1 Leptinotarsa texana | reverse complement strand
ACCCCACGAACACATGGCACTGATGAAGAAGTATTGTGAAATCGACAAAAATTTAGTATTCAGCCAGTCAAGCTAGCCGAGCCTTTATTTCTCAACTACATTTGATAGCACGTTTACTAACTATCTGGGCGACTAGGGACCACAGGCTACAAATGTTTATGTCTGTACTCTTATTTTTATTGCCGTTCCAATTGGGAATGGATAGACTATACTTCAGGTTCCATTGGATCACGGCCTACCAGCGCGGAATTTGTTCTCTTTAATCGTGGTTCTGACCGTGAGAACCTATGTTCTTACTCACTTTGATGTCTGAAAACAACCAAGCTTTTATCAATTTGTTCTTGTGTGAAGTGATTTAGAGGAGAAGTTACATCTGACTTCAGAGACACGCTTCCCCACCAACAGTTTTGCACTTGGTATTTCAAAGTCTCTTTAGGCAAGTCATCATCTACAGCAGCTAAAAAAAAACACAGATATTCCATTAGTAACAAAACAGTTGATCAAAATAAAGGAAATTCTTCTGGAAATTGAATGAAAAGCATACTGAATAGTTAGTGTTATACTATAAAAATAATTACCCAACATGTCGTTCGTTATTACTGCCACTCCGCCTTCCCACATGACAAGCCCAGTATTGTTGATCAATCTGGGTTTCTGATCATTTACAGGAAGAACAATAATCTTCAAAACATGCGGAACACTTTTCTTTTGACCAGCTTCTGCTACCAAAACTAACTGATCCTCTAAATTTTCAGTACCATCATGAGAATACTGCACGAATCCGGACTGCAGTTCCTTTTGAGTGAAACCCTTTGATTTCAAACACCGTCTATGGATTTGAATGCAGCCATGTTTCACATTTTCTCTGATCGTGTAGACAGTAATCTTTGACTTGTAATACTCCGTCACAACAAACACGTGAGCAACTGTCAAGACTGTAATGCCCCCCTCATTGACCATTACATCGTTGCCTCCTAAGTATAACCTCTCTGGTATTATTTCTATGTTGAGCTGGACATTTTTCCTCCAAACAATTCCATTTGTAACGTTGAATATTATCCTGTCTTTTGTCTGATTTGTCCCAGATTGAATGTACAGTACTTTATTCTCATTTATCAAGTCTTGAGTGAATGATATCACATTTGTTGGTTCATTACCGTTTTTGGCATCCGATAAAATACTTATATATCCATACTCAGGCATCTCTGCAATATGGTAAACAATCACAGAGGGAGGAACGTTAGGCTGGGACATCTAGAAAATTTCAGTTACACTTTTATGATGACAAAAACTAATATTCTAACCTCTAATGTATTCTTGGTTATTAAAACGCTGGTCGATTCTTCAACAGATAATTTTTTTAAAGTTTTTGGTTCTAGGGGCTCCCAGTAATTTGAAGGCAACATCCATACCCCCAACTGAGCAACATTTACAGCATCACGGCAGCTCACCTTAAGCCCTATTTCATCGGCATTGACCCCTGAATGTTCATTGAGGTAGCTAATGTGACCTTTTATGATATCTTCATGAGTGAAGCTCTTGATGACCTAAAACAATACCGAATGGAAAAATTCTTGAAGGAAAAGATGCTTTAATAGAATAGAATAGTTTATTGGTGCTGTTTAACATAAAGTTTTACACAAGTCAAAATGAATATAAATAAACTAAACTAAAATTACAATGTATAAAACACACTTATATAATTTACACGTTAAAATCTTTTGTTATCTAAAATACAAGTACAAGTGTCAGTCCATATCAATAATGATGGTACTGTTGAGAAACTCTTCAAAATTATAAAAAGGTCAAATAATTTTTTAAAACTATTTTTAGTTTATTCCTCTCCAGATTTTTAATATGGTAATTTATTATAAAATCAGCACGATACTCTAAATTAGTAATAAGAACACGCACTGCTCTCCACTGAAGGCCAAATACTCTGGAAGCATGAGGAGAATGTCCTCATACTAATATGGCATAAGTACATACAGACTGTATAAGAGCATGGAATGCCATTGAACAGATACTCTGTTCCACAACTGGTCTGAGTTTTTTTTAACAAATAAATGTGTTTTCATACTTTTTCTGCTATGTGGTTAACATGGCAATCAAATTTCAGAGTGGGATCTAAGAGTACTCCCAGAAATTTTACTGAGTCTGGATTTTCTGGTATATCATATTTTTTCAAGGAAAATATCATCTTGACAGTCTTACTAATATTTAAATTAAGTTTTTCAGCAGTAAACCAATCTGTTGCATCAGACATTGCTTTGGTCATATCGCCTTTTAAATTGGGCCTGGTATCATTACTATTTGTTAAAGTGGTATCATCAGCATAGAGTACTAAAGAGGTATGTGGCAAATATATTTTTATGTCATTTATATATATTAAGAATAGTAACTACAGCAAAACATACCTGGAAATCTTCTTCTTCTATAAGGAGCGAATTGAGAGCTTCATTGATTGCTTTATTGTTTAGATTCTGCACTGAACGCAAATATGATTTCACAAGTTGTAAGTGCCCTGTTTTCGAAAAGAATGAAACAGCCCTGAAAATAAATAAAAATAATAATCAGATCAAATAACGAGTTCTCATACAAGGACGTTTGAAACATATAAATTCTGATGTTCCCTAATAATTTGAAGAACAGGAATCTCATGAGGCTCCAAACTAGATTCTTTCGGTAATCAATAAATGTTTCAATAATCCTTGTTCAACAATATATTTTGTTTATTTGATAAGTACATATTCACATTACCTAGTGTGATCCATCCTTGGAGCAAGAACCAGCAACAAATCATTCAACAGCAAAGGTTTGTAATCTAGATAGAATTGAATTGCTTTATAGTATAGCTCGATATTGGCCACCTTTGTAATGATATCCTTGAAATGACCTTCACGCCATGCCTCAGTTGGATGTGCCATCATAGCCAGTACAGCATTATCATACTCTTCGTATTTGTCATACAAAAACACTAGTTCGGCCCACAAATGTGCCTATTAAAACAACAACAAAAATTTTGTATTGAAAGATACCATTCTTGGTAAATAAGAAACCAATTAATATGGGCGATTGTCAAGATAGTTAGATTTCATGTGCCCAAGTCGTTATCATATGAGTCCATATACTTATATACAGTCAAAAATGTTTAAAACTAAAAGGGGTATATTTTTTACAACAGATTAGTTTTTGGGAAAAACATTTTTGGCTTTTTATCCATCCTTATACCAAAAATTTGGGAAACTTCCAAAGGAATGAAGAAGGAAATCAAGTTCAAAATAAACTTTTTACAAGGATGTGTGGATCATGCATAGAAGTTACCTTCAGATACAAATTGGAAGAAAACACCCCTTCAAAATAACTACCTTCATATGAATATTGAATTACAGAAAGTAAAAATACTTTTGAAGCCAATACTTTCATTTGAACATTAAATTCAACTGAAATCTCTTTTATCTATTCACTTTATACTCAATTGCTTTCTTTGTTCTATCGAAAGTTCCCCACATCTTATGTATGAAGGTGGAGAAATAAAAGCAAAGAAGCTCTTATGTAAAATGTTTCTCACAAGAATTTTTTGATATATGAAATATTCGATTATTTCAAAAATATAAGTAAAATGCAACAAATTTTTTAACCTTTCTATAATAAAAAAAGAAGAAAATATTCTACTTCCCAAAATAAATTGTAATTTTTTTGTCATATTTCATTTTTTATCCAGATCATTTCAACTATTTTCACCATCACCCATTAATGCTAGTGGTGTGGGTATTCTTCGACGGACTTATGCACTTGCCCCCACTTCACCTTATTTAGAGATTAGCAGAAAAGTGAACACCAGTCAAAAATATTAAGGGAAAGGAATGAGATAATAATAATTCGTCTTTTTTATCTCTAATAGTAAGTTAATAACAGTTTTAAACAATTAAATGAATTGTTATCACTGAATAAACTTGCCAGTTTTCAAAGCATAAAAAATGTCTGTTTCAGTACTTGAAAAAACTAACCTGTTCAGCAGCTCTAAGAACTTTCGGAATATTAACCCTCGACCAGAATAATTCCAGATGTTCCCGCATCTTGGCAGGTTTGTATTTCGAATATAATATAGCCAACTCAGTGAACATGCCCATATGAGCCCTTTCTAGTCCCAAGGCAGCTTCTAACAATCCAATCAACTCCTCGAAATATCCTGAATAGAAACATTATTTCAAGAAATAAAGAAAACAATAACAGATTCAATCAACAGCTATTCCAAAACAATTCACCTCACCTCTGTCCTGATAGTAGTTGATCAAATCTTGCAACTCATCAGCATGAACAACGATATGCATTCCGCACATCTGAGCCAATCTGAATTCTTCGGCATCTACGCAAGCGAAACAGACCTCCTTCCACGTTCTTGTACTGTTAGCTTTACGAGCGCTATCTACTGCTCCCTGGAATTCTTTGAGATGCACCAAAGTGATTGCTAGTCTGGCAAAGTTCGATACATTGTTGTAAAGCAACTTGGCAGCATCATACATCTTGTCATCAAAGCATCTATCTCCAATCTTCTGTATGTCAGCGTGATTGGGACCACTGATGAATTCCTCTAGATCGGCTAGGCGACCTGTCTTGGCATAGGAATAGATGAGCTCAGATTCGATGTAGCTTTCTCTTGCCTTCTTTCTGGCCATCTGTAAATAGCGTACTAAATCTTCCCAGCTGTTGTTTTGGGAGGCAGTCTCAACGACCGCCATGTAGGCAGAGGGATCATCGGCTTTGATATAAGAGTCGATTGCTTCTTTGACCAAGCCCTGATTGAGCTGTGCCTTGGCCAACTGACTCCAAACGGCAGGCTCATTACAGCGTTCTGAAAAAGCAACCAGTTGTCAAACCAAATTCAGAAATAGACTTCAACCAATAAACATTTTTGGAAACGAATATATAATAATAATGTGTAAATCACTTTGGTTGTTGGTAAATAATGTAGGATAGGAATATAAACATAAAATATATTGTTTATTGCCGTAAATATTCATCATCAATGAAATCACCATCGGAACACTGAATTTAAATCAAACCCAAGTAAAAATTGGTAGCTATCAAAAATATAATTATTCATCTGTAAACATATTCTCTGAATACTCCTTATTGCTATAGTAATATTTGTCAAGAATTTGATTTTTTTAATAGAAAACAGCACTCTGTTATGAAAATTGATGTCATTGCACAAGGGAGATTTTTGGAAATGATCATTATGCGAAAAGGACTCGCAGAAGTGGCATATCGAATAACCCAACCTTGAATGTTCAAATTTATTATGTACGAGTCAAGGTTCCTATGCTGTGGCAATTTTCTAGCATGATGGGTGCAATATTTGCATCTTTTATTTTCTGTTTAAGATGGTCGATATCTGCACAAGGCGTCAAAAAAACTAAAGAAGAAAAGTCTGAAGATCGAGCTATGCCATAATAAATATTGCAGATTCAGTAAACAAGTATTCTTTTTGAAAATTAACAACTCTCATCATATCAGCCTGAGTCTGAAGGAAAAATATAAAAACATTCTTGAAAATTCCCTCGCACATCCCCAAGCAATTCAGTAAACCAAACCTTAGTAAAAATACTGTATTGTACAAATATGAAGAAACTATTGCACAACGAGTGAAAATCACAAGTCACCTTTTTTATATCAATATTTTTTGTGATAAAAATATTATTTCAACACCCACAGTATTCTTCTAATTTGAAATTGCTTACCTGCAAACTCGTATGCGCGATCCAAATTGTTCACTTGTTCAATAAGAACTTGAATAGCGGAGGTGTTCACATCGAATTTTCTGAAAATGGCGAAAGCCTCTTCATACAAATGATTGTTAATAGCAATGTTTGCAATGTCAGGAGCATCATAGTTGTCCAAACGATTTATATAATCCATAACCCTAGTGGCATCGGCTTTGATGGCTGAAAAAAAAACCCTCTCATTCCTATAAGCAGCACATAATAGTAGATAGATAGATAGATAGATAGACATATACTTTATTGTCCAAGAAAATATAATCTTATTGACAAAGCTGGTTAAAAAATCTAGAATATTTCGCACTTTAAAGAATAAAATAAAAGAAACAATTCAAAAACACAAATATCCAGAAACATAATTTGAGCAAAACTATGTTCACATATCTAATAGTGGTTTAAGTTTCACGATAGTCGTGTCACGAAGTGTTCTGACGATGAATTGACTTTATTGGAGCCTCTGGAGACACCCTACATTTTGTTTTATAAGAGAAAGGACATTGGTGGATCAAGATCTTCAGATGATGTGGTGCTGCAGGTTTTTCCGGGTTTTCCTGCAGCTGAAAAAGCAAATGCGCCACTGGAATCAATTAAGTCAGAGCGCCAATTAATTTTTATTTTTGTTTTTAATTTTATCATTGTTTTCCTAATAGATAAAATATAACAATAGAAAATAAAATTTAACAAATTGTTGATAAAATAGTATTAAAGTCCCTTTCAAAAAATGTAAATAAAAAATATACACAATTTGAACATAAGTTCACATATCATGGCAATTAAATAAGATATATCCCAGTATAAAATATAATTTAAAGTATAGGTGTCAATATAAACAACAGAAAAAATCACAGCAAAGTTCCATTGTAATATTCATCAAGATTGTATTATGCTTTAGTTACTAGGGCATCTTTAACAAGATTTCTGAACTGTTTTCTTTCCTAATTTCGTAAGATATGTGATTATACAGCTTTTTACTTTCAAAAATTAAAGAATACTTTGTCTGGCTTGTTTTTGGAACAGGAAGATGTATTTCATTTTCAGTTACTTGCTGGGTTATGTATGTAATTTATATGTTTGTAATAGTAATAATAATGTTTATAATTCGAATACAATTTTCACAAAGTGATGAAATTTTTAAATAAACAATTTAGACTCATGAAGTGAAATAATTTGTAAGTATTTATATAGGCTGTTCACGTTAAGAAGAGAATGACGTCATTTTTAGTAATTTTGTATATCCAACATAACAACGTTGAAATTCCCACTGAAATGTGTTCAACAGCAATGAAACTAGTAACATTTCATTTTGTAAGTTACTCAACTGATAATAAAATTCCAGACGTTGCCGAATCGAAAAAAACTCGAAAACTGTCAGTCCTTTTCTTTTCAGAACTAATCATTTCTTTTGATAAGACCTGCTTATATTCAATAAGCCTAAAGCAATGTCGAAATAGAAAGTTCGAAATTGTGCACATGTTGGCAACGCCGTAACTTGTCATCTTGTGGCGTCATTCTCTTCTTAATGTGAACAACCTATATGTTAAAATAACAGTAACAATTGAATTTAAAATGTTCAATTATCTTCTTTCTGAGATCAACATCAGTAAATTAAATTAAGTAAGAGACATTATTGTATGATAGTTAACGATTGTTTCATTTTTCAATTTATTGAATTATATAATTTTTTTAACATTTGTTGGTAAAGAAACAAAAAAGAAGGGAAACAAATATTGAAAAATTCTTTGAAATTTTGATTTATTCAC
Source organism: Leptinotarsa texana (assembly GCA_015342105.1). Taxonomy (NCBI): domain Eukaryota; kingdom Metazoa; phylum Arthropoda; class Insecta; order Coleoptera; family Chrysomelidae; genus Leptinotarsa; species Leptinotarsa texana. The sequence continues at coordinate 12,499 of WOGN01001240.1, read as the reverse complement.
TTTATCTTCATTGATATATTGATATGTTCGACTATATTCAATATTATCTTTTTTTTTTAAATATATAAATCAAAATAGAATATTCAAAAAATTTTCAGTAAGATTTTTACATTCGTCAAATAATTTTTCAGTGGGTTAATAAGATAAAGTTTGTTGAGTATTTTGAAGAATTTCAAAATTTTTCTAATAGATTTCTCTTTGAAAAGTGTAATCATCATAATGAAAGTATGATTAATTTTTACGGGATAAATTCTATTACTCAACTAATTTTAAATATATCATTAATTTTTCCTCAAAAACCAATTGATACATACCAGTTAGGATGAGAAGATTCTGCAGATTTCTGTGTTCAGAGAAAACAGAGGTGTCAAGAACGATTTTTTCTAACAATTCTATCAGTTCATTAGGAAGATCGGCTGTCATGAATGCCTTAACAGTTACAGAAATGTCTTCAGGATCTTGAGTTTCGCTCAAAGCAGTCTGAACAACCTGATCAATTAATTGACGCCTGTATGGGTTGCTCTCTTGAAGTACTTCGGCCCACAATTCACCATCACGCCTGCGCACCAAGTAACGAGCTTCAGATTTGAACAAAGAGTTCTCGTTACATACAGCAATCAGTTCCCTATCACACTGACCACGTTCGTATGCTACACACGCTAAGTGAGGATCACGTTTCTCACAATATCTTCCTACCACACGGGAATCATACCTATAAAAAAACAAGTTAAAATATCCAATTACTTCATTCATGTTTGCAATTTACCATTGGTTTTCTTTGAGGAATCTCTCGGCATTATTATTTGAATCAATATAAATTTTGGCTAGAGCATTGTGTGTAGCCGGTTCTACGCAACCTTCATGAACTCTACTCTCCAACCAGGGAAGAAGTAATTTCAACCTATTCCTTTTCTCTACTTCTTCGACCAGCTCGTCGGTGGAGAACTGACCTCGCACGACAAGTATCAAGTTTTTAATAATATCCTCGGAACAGTCAACATCCAGGAGGCCACCAACAACAACCTAAAATGACATGTTAATTATACTTTTCAATTACTGTAAAGACTCCTGACAACAACATTCATTTGTGAATTATTTGTTATATCGACACTTACCGGTAGCCTACTGGGATTAACCTTCTGGACATAAATTTCAATATATTTTTGAAGCGAATTTCTGTACAAGTACAAAACCAAATCGTGAACGAAGTCGAAACGATCGCAGACAATGATTAGAGGCAGTTGGTCGGTCAACTTGGCTTCTTTCAAGAAATTCTTGACACGTTCAGGATTATAACAGTTGGATTCTCTGCAAATCCGTTCTACTTCTTTGATTTGGCCTGTCTTGCAAGCTGCTTGGATGTATTTGAAATGAACTTCTTGATCCTGAGAGAAATTGACTATCGAACCCAGGAAATAAAACAGTCCTGAAAAATAAAAAATATGAAATTAAATGTAAATGTAATTCAGAAAAAATTGAAATCACTGAAAATTACCTGAGTTGAATATTGTAAAAAAATTTAAAGACTGTTTTTGAAAATACATTGCTTCCATAAAAAGATAATATTAATAAATCAACTATTTAATTAAGAATTCATTTCCCAAGAAACATACAATGGTCATACCAGGAAAAAAGAATATAGAAAAGTTCAAAAGGAAGTTTAACTAATTTAGATTTTTTCAAATTAGTTTTACTGGCATTTCTCAAAGATTTTGGTAGATTACTATATAATTTAGAACCACTCCAATAAATCAATTGTTTACCAATACTTGATCTAATATTAAAAACCCTTTCGCTTTCTGAATGTCTTGTTGAATAGTTATCTCGATCACTAAGTATTTCGTAAATCAAATTTGAGTGTTTCATTTTTTCCCCAAATGAATAAAGGTGATAACTTCGAATTTGCATATCTTTGATATGTCTAATTTATTTTTTGTTTATATAAATGATTCGAAAATACATTTTACAACTTTATTCTTCAGTATTTTCAGTTGTTTGAGTAGATCATTTGATGCTGCTCCCCAAACTGATATCAAATACTGTAGTTTCAAATGCACTAAAAAAATAAATATATTTCAAATATTTCACAAGTAACAAAAATGTATAATTTTTAAAAGTACTCCAATTATGGGAGACATTTGTTTACGTAAAATTTTGTTATGTTCCCACTACGATAAATTTTCATCTATATAAAGCCCTAAAAACTTGAAAGATGATGAATAATTACCAGTTTTATTATGATATTCAACATATTGTTTCAAATCATCAGATGAATAGATCCTTGTGGAAGCCCACATAATACAGTTTTTCATGACCCAAAGTATCAGGTAATCAAGAGAGTATTCGTGACATATTATTAGTCAACAAATTATTTCTAGATTACTGTATCTATAATTTGCACTTCAGTAGCTCAGTCGGTTGGTAGGGTTCGTAATTATTGAATCTGTGCAATGAAAAAAAAATCAGATACAATTGAAACAAAATTGAATAACAACTCTAACAGATTTTATTATATGGATGTCCTCAGTCCTTCATTTACTCCAAAACACAAATCCGTTCATATTAGAGATTTCAACAGAAATAAAAGAAAAGTATAATTTTTCTAATATTTTACAGAAGCATTCATGAAATAATTATCATAGTTTTTGAACAGAAGTGTATAGATCTCTATATATTTGAATGCGTTTGAAAATAAATAAAATTATAAGTATAAATTGACATACCTTCGTAACTTTTGAAACTCTCAAATAAGTCAATCAAAGCCTTGGTTGTTAGCTGCTCATGGTACTTAGTAGCAATCTGCACACATATCTGCAGGTTCTGTCTGATGTTGGCAGTAAGCATTGCCTTCAAACATTCCAAGCTGTCCTCTACGCTCAGTGTGCCAAAGAAGTTGACTAACCAATCTGCGGGTAGGAGATGAGTATGTACAACTGCACGTTTGATATCATACAGATCAGTGTAATGCTCGAGGGCTCGTTGCAAGAGACCGGCTTTTTCACAGAGCTGTGCAATATGTGGCCTGTCGTAGTGCGTAAACATATTGTTTCCAAGGATGGCATCAGCTACTTGAGGGGCTGACATCAGATTCATTTCCAATAACCTATGACAAAAAACATAAATTATAAACATATTTAATATATTCTCTTCATCTGAAACCCCATAAAATCATTAAGGAATGTAATCTTTCACGACTGGCATCAATATTTTGGTTCGCCATGGCAAAACCCGGAGTTTTACCCGAAAACCCGTGAAATCGTTTACTTTACATCCTCTACCTACTTTTTCTTCAATGTTTTGCCATTTGTTGTGTCTTCATTGAATGATTTTATTAATTGATTTAATATGCTGTTTTTAATGTGTATTTATTTTATATGTTCTTTTACTTATTTATAAGCTGAATTGCCCTTCATCTACAGTAATATTTTTCAGTACTTTTGTTTCCTCTGCCACTTAGCGATTCATATTCCTCTTCAGTGTCTTTTTCAAAATTATTTTTTCTTTCATGTAATTCAATTTTTATGTGATAGTAGTTGTTTCAAGAGGGTTTTATCATTCCACTACATGTCTGAAAGTTACCCTTTGCACGTTCTACACACCTTTGTGAAGAGTTTATTTCGAAATTGATTGCTCTCTTCCTTTCTTTGTAAGATTTACACATTTTTTGCATGAAGATGGAAAAGTAAAAAGTCAAAGTCTTTCTTTCCCAGCAATATGTATAGTGCAACACTTAAAATATAATAAATAAAAATTTGCATACTTATGTACCCTTATGCAAACCTACAAATACAGATACACATATGAAAGATCTTTTAAAAAAACATATATTCAAAGAAGTGAACTTCAACATTTTCTTTTTGAAAATAATCATCTAAAAATTCTTGGAAACTTTGAAACCATAATTCTATCTCTCTTATATCTCTCATATATCAAGGCTTCAACTCATTTTGTAATGTGGTATAACTTGTTCTATTGTGACATTGATAATCTGCTATAACATTTCCAGAAAACATGATACACTGAAGTATGTATATAACAGGCACTGTAGAAAATATTTATGGGAAACAAAAACTATCAAGGATTGATTCTCTGGCTAGGCCTCAACCTTTTTATCAAGATTAATATGTGAGATTGTCACTGCATAATAAATGCTGTGGCCAAAGCAAATATCCAATTCACTTCTTATGCAATAAGTTCAATCAATTGTGTGACTTTTTCATTGGTTGCTTTCCAGTGAATTATTTTGAATAATCGCACTACATATTTATTTATTTTTTGCTAAGAATGTGCATCTCAAAACTAATTTTCCAATGCACTAATTTTGTCACATATATTTCATATTACAATCATATAAACTTTTGAAACTGTTAAGAAAAAGCACAAACCTTGTCTGCAAATGTCCCTCAGTAGGCCTGTTATTCTTCAGAGCGTCCAACAAAAATGCAGTACACTGCTGAACCATGTTCTGCTCCATGAAAATATCTACAATCTGGTTGATATCGGCTAACGGCTCTTCGTCAGCAACCAGCATACCGGCAAAAGCTGCTCCTTGATCAGGATTCGTGCGCATAACTTGGCGAAGCAAGAATATGTAGTCAGGAGTATAAGATACTTTCTTGGCGTAGAGAACAATCTTTTGAAACTGTCCGGTTTCCGCAAAACTTTGAATTACCTGAAATATATCATTTGTTATTCATGTAAGAAGAGTTGACACAATAATGAACCAAGATTTTACCTTGGCTGGTACGTTGGCCCTAAGATAGACAGATAGAGCGAGAGTAGGATCAGCTTGTTTGACAAGATCTCCTAATTCTTCAGAACATTCCAGTTTATCTTCTTTCAACCACTTTTCCAATAACTGTTTGCGTCCTTGCAACAAAACCGGTTTGCATAATTCCAAAGACTCGTATCTATAAAAAAGATACCTGAATCAGTTCCTAAACGTTTACACAAATAAAAAATATACCGATTGAGCTTTCCCTGGTCTAAAAGTATGCCAAAGTACTGAAGAAGTGGACTATTCTGTCCAGCTTGGGTTGGTACTTGTTGGAACATCTGGATTGTAGCGGGAGTTCTCAAGATACCTAAACAAATGACAAAAGGTATAATTGTTACATTTGGATATAAAATGTTTTCCAATCTCTTAGTTGAATATAACTAATAATATATTATCAATTGCCTTCCTCAACAAAATGCTTAATAAAATACCTTTTGGTGCGTTGGCAGCAACTTTCGCTGCTTCGGCATACTGTCCATTTTGGAAAAGCATCTGGAATTTGCTGACAAACAGTTCTTCTGCACCTGCTAAGTTGCTACGGATGGCCATACGTAGCGCCAAATCAGAATTATGAAGAATTGTGTTGACATATCTAATTATGCTCTCTTCGTCTACGGAAACTGACAAGACTTGACCTCTTCTATTAACACCTAAAGAAGTTTGGAAGATAACGAGTAAAGCAAAAAGTTGAAGAAATTCACTATTATAAATAAAACTTGAAAAACTCACCAATAATACCACCAGTTGCTTCATGTGGCGCAGTAACAAAGATGGTTTCGCTCGATATTCGATTCATGTATATGCACGTAGCACTCTCAATATCATATATATGGATGTAGCCGTACTTGGTTATCAGATAGATGACATCATATTTGGCGGAAACTTGCATAGCCACCGGGAAGTCGTTTTGTGCTTCCGGAGGGAAAAATACATCAACTGTCTTTTTTGGAAACGGTTGATTACCAGCAGGACTTTGACCAACCTGAAAGTAGATAGTACTACTTTCTCAACAGAAAACAAACAGTATTTGATTAATCAAGCCCTAATTGAGAATAACAACTTCATGTTTTCATAATTGTGTTACGAAAAATTGATGTCTGTTTCCTCAATACGTACACAAATTATTAAAGTAAGTGTTGGGAATCACACGTTAAAAGGTAAGACCTCGTTAATTCTAAGTTCGCACAAGTTTCGGCTTCTGAGCGTTGTCGTTCGTAGGGTTGTGACAGCTGGTTTGCGGAAAAACATATTTTTTTTTTTGAACAGAAGTATTCCTTTATAAAGAAATGGCTTTTTACACAGTCCTTTCTCAAGTTTATTTCAAATCATTGAGTTGACTCCTGCTATTTTTGATTAAATTTAAATGCTAAAATGTTAGTTATAGGCTAAAGCTGAACGAATGAATACAACGTGTATCTTTGTTAATACCCAAATGACATATCATCTAAAGAATGGGTTCAATAAATTTCTATTTCATCAATGTGTAGACCTAAAAATTTGATAGCAGGTAATTCAATACTCCTTAAAATGATTTTGGGAAGAATAATAATAGTCCGAAACCCAATTTTTTGAATCTTGTGATTTTCTCACCTCGATAATATGCAGCTTTCCACCCTGCAGAGTCCTCACCGCGAAACAGAAGAGAGTCGATGGTTCGGGATTACCCTCCATTTTGAAGGTGGCAAAAGAGGCAGCATGCCCTTCTATCGGTTGGGAGCATTTTCTTTCCACAGAGTACAATTGCATAGCTCCAACGACTCGAGATTGTTGAGCGCTGATACCGACCAAAAGTAGCCAGTTTTGTTTTGGATCTGTTCTGTAGTTAATGATTTGACAACCGTTCAAAGAGGAATGTCTGAAAAACAGATTTGTAATTAGATTTTATTGGTCTGAAGTATTTAATTCTTCAATTCCAAGACATTTGCATTCTTACCTATCAAACATTTTTTGTGGAGTCGAATCTCCTTCCATGGACCAGTGGTATACGGATGTTTCAGTGACTAAAGCCAAAGTGTTGGGGCTGATCCATTTCCAGAAAATAACATCTTCGGACATTGTGTGTGCTTTCATTTTGGATTTCATTTCTATGTTGAAAATTTGGAGTGTTTTTTGTGTTTCCACACCTGCCTTACCTGAATTCAAAATGATTATATAATAGTTCATGGTTTTGTCAAAGGCATTACTTCATAATTCCACATACATATAATCATACTAATATTATCCCTACTAATATTATAAATGTGAATGTAGGATTGTTTGTTACGGTTTCACATGAAAACCACTCAACCGATCATCATTAAATTTTGTACACATGTTTTTGAAGGTATTAGAAGTAACTTAGGATACTTTTTATTAAAAAAAAAATGTAAGATTAAAAAATTGTTTTTCAAAAAAATCTCAAAATCTAGCTATTTTAACGTCATCTAGCTTTCCAGTAATGAAGTTCCAACCCTTAGGAATTTTTCCATATTTATTTTTATTTTCTTCTGTCATTCTTATTTTTAGGTTAGGTTAGATTAGGTTATCTTTTTAAATTGTAAGAACTGAAAATTATTTATATTTATTACAGTGAATTATATTTTAACATTTGTTATTGCAATTCAATAAAGCATATTTTAAATGTTGGAAACTTCATCTTATGTAATAATTTTAATAAATTGATAATCCCAGTCAAGCATTAAAATATAGTTCTCATATTGATTCATTTCTATTATACTGACACTTATTTAATGGCATAAATACGAGCGAAGACGTAAGTAAAATCATATACATTATAAATGAATGTAAGTTTGTTTGTTATGGTTTTACATGAAAACTACCCAAACGATCATCATGAAATTTTTACACATGTTCTTGGAGGTATTAGAAGTAACATAGGATACTTTTTATTAAAAAAGAAATTATTTTTATTTAAGATAAAGAATGGTTTATCACATAAATGCAAGCGAAGCCGCGGGTAAAAGCTAGTTTCAAATAAATATGAGCTGTTACTACTGTCAGTTCTTCAGAATTAGTACATTTTAGAAAAAAATCTCAAAAATATTTAGTCTAGTTCACTTAAGAATTAGTCTAAGAATGATGAAATTTGTTCAATTCAGATTACATTCTCAGTAAATGAAAATGTAGAGCCAATGCAATTTACTTACAGCGTATGATATTCTTTGTTTTCCTCAAGTAAAGATAAATTAATAGACCAGTATTTTGGTACATTGAAATTATATATGATGTCTATATCATGAATATCGGACCTTAGAGTAAAACGGCCATTTTTTAAATTTGTATACATAATTAAAAAATCTAGAGTACAGGTAAAAGTTATTATCCTGAATTCCTTGAAACTATCTCTACAACTCTGTCATCTGGAAAAACTTAGAAGACTTCATATTATCCTTTTTTTAAACTTAAGAAACGTTTCTTACTTATAAGAGACAACCTGATGAGCACAAACAATAATTGTGCTTGCCTATGGTAAATATTAAAAATCAATTCTTCATGATATTTGTGTTTTGTAAATTTTTATATTTACTACTAGTGGATATATAACAGATATACCTTAAAAACTAATCCATACACAGTTTCCAACCCCTAATGGTATATAATTTTAAATGTATTCTAAATAATAATGCAGGTAAACATTTTTGAGAGGTTACCCAATTTTTATTATTTGTCAAAATTTTGTCAGATATAAACTATCCATTCAATATCCAGCATTTGAGAGTATGTACCCTGATTTTTTCAAGGATAAAGTTTGTAAATTATAAACTATGCTTTAGGTGTTCTTGTCAGCTCATTCTAGGTGCCAATACTAAACAATTTGGATTTTTTAAAGTGTTAGGAATAAATTACGGCTGTCAATTGAATCCTACAAGAATACTATAAGTGTCACTACTGAACATAAACAGTGTTGGGGAGAGCAATTCGTGACGATTTTCCATAATTCACATTTTTATTTGTTCTGCTTTTTCTATGTGTAGTTATTTCAATTATTAATGAAATCGTTTAAAATTCAATAACCAAATACATAATACTTTAAAACTCATTGAAACATTATTCTATTTTCCAATTCTGTATTTTTTGAAAAGTTAACTTTTCGGGAGAATTTCAGAATCTATCGTTAGAAATGGAAATCGACTTTAGAAGCAACCGATTTAAACTATGAACTCATTTGTTTACTGTATCTGTTGTGTACCTATCAGAAAATGGGTAGACAAAAGATAAAAGGAGCCATTTTAGAAACATTTTCAATGTAATTCATAACTGAGTTGTTTTGTTCCTTCACAACAAAGTCACAACGTCATGCATTTTACTTGCATTTATAAACGGATAAGAATTGTTTGTTTTGAATAGTTGCCAAATTTATGACACATACTTCATAAAAAGTATTTTTTGAAACTGGCCATACCGATACCTTTGAGAGCAATGACTTTTGAAGCAGGATTCATAATTGCGCTCTCTGCGGTGATAGGCCTGCGGATGGGATTGGACGTATCTGCCATGTCGATGATGACCACCTGGGATATTTCACCAACCTTTTCTCTCACGCAGATGAACTTGTCACTCTCCATGGTGAGAGTGGCAAATGTGATATTGGCAGCGTTGATACCAACATTGGTGAGCTGAAAAAAATAATTGAAATAATAATGGAAAAAACCTTAAGATGCCTCACACTTAGGAAATACTATGATAGAATCTTGCGAGTATTTAAAAATTTCTTCTTAATAAAAAAGTGATTTTGTACTTCCATAAAAATAAAATGTACTATTCCTGGAGGTCGATTCAAGAATAAAAACATCACGTCGGAGTTTTCGAGGACGTCTGAGGTAGCAATATTTCACCCCATAAAGAGGCCTGGAAAACTTTCTCATAGATGTATAAAATCAATTTTTCATGATAATAATTTTCTAAGTTTTCATCACACTTCCATCACTTCATTCATCCTGGAAAACTTAGAGATGAAGTTTATTTTGTTCAATCAATCATTAGGGATAATATATCTGTCTCATACTTAGTTATTCAAATTCAATTTTCAAAAGAAATAAATAGTTCAGTCTTATTCTTGGTTATACAAATTAAATTTTTAATGATACAACTTTATAATTTATCACCCTTATTCCATCTCTTCACGAAAGTCTCACTCATCGATCTCAATTTCTTACGTGCACCCTATTTTCATCAACATATATACAGCCTGAATCTTTACAAAATCGGAATTTGATAGTACATTTTTGATTATATTCCCTTCCCATTCCTTTCCCTCATATAGCCTAGAAAACTCATATATAGTTTTTCATCAATCACCAGAAATAACTCATACAGTACATACTCAGCATTCAAGGAGTACAAATTTGATAGATATGAGATTATTTTTTTTTAAATATTTTACTCCATTTCGACCCCTTAGATAGCTTGAAAACTCTGACTAGTTTTTTTTTGGTGTCTTCGGCATCGGCCATTGGTCATTAGCCTCGTGTCCTGGGTAGGCAGTAATACCTTCCCGAGACACCTCGTGAGCATCATGGCTATTCGCAGTCTGTCAGCCATGTAACATTGCAGAATCATCCCAACTTCAACTAGAGAAATTCTCTCGAGAAAAATATCTGGTCGAGGTTGGGGTCGAACTCACGACCTTCTGGTCGAGTCAAATTGATTGCCAGGAATAACAAATATCAATTTGGTATATGGATAAATTCAATTGTTGTTTTCTGGGAGCATTTAAATGTCAAGAAAAAAATATGCATCTTTAAAAAAAACAACAACATAATATTTTTTAATTTTCAGCTTTTACTGATATTTCAATTTTTAATTTGTTTGGTTGTTGCTTGCATGTAATTTCTTTGTAATTTCAGTTTTTTGTTTAATGAAATTGTTATTTTCGGTTAATCTTTTTAATTTATTTTTCAGGGTTTCAAATCAATTTATAATAAATTAGACAATGGAAGTCCGAACTGATGGAATATAAGCTTATTGATTTCATCACATCACGTGGTATGAACAATACAAATGATTTCTGATGAAAATATAGTTAGCCCGTTAGATGCACATGCTTCAAGTGGGTTTCCAAAAGATACTGGGCTAATATGCTACAAAGACAGAAAATATGTTAGTTTGCATGATTATTGAGAGTTATGTATTAGGGGTTCGGCCTCACATTAGTGATTAATTCTTAGACAATAAATTCTGATTTCTAACAATTGTCTTCCAGTGAAAGCTGTGAAGGAAAAATAATCTCATTCGGCGTTTCATGGTGAAGCATGACTATGCAATGATCCACTTCTGAGTGACTCTTCGAATTTTAATATTAATGAGTTGAGTTTTCCCATAGAACCCATTTTCGTTAAGACCAATCTTATCGCCTGTCCTCACTCAGGCTCATCCTCTGGGGACACTTGGACCAATCAATGCATTTATGGTTAAACCGTCACTATTGATGAGACCCAATGAAGGCGATGCATATATTGTGTACTGTATCATATCATATCAAATCATGATATGGTGATGGTGATATGAACATGATTTGGAATACTACAAGTAAAAGTTTTGCGAAGTGAAATGAAAATATTGAGAGTATCAGACAAGATTTTTGTTGAACAGTTAGTTCTTTCAGCATCTTCTTTGAGAAGGAGAATGCTGACTACAATAGGCAGCAAAAGCAAAAAATGGTTATTGTCGGGACACAGATGTAAATTTTCTGAAAAGTATCAATCTGAACTTTTCATCATTGGTGAAGCAACTATAAATAATCGCTAAATGAAGCGACTGGTCATAGAAATTCGGCTCTGTGGATGAAATAGTGAACTGATATTTGGTACATCTTCCAAATAAGCGGTAGACAGGACCGGTTTGGATTGTTACTATGATAATTGTTGTCATAGTTTGGTAATAGTGGAAAAAACAACAAGTAAACATTGAGGAGGTTGAAGTCTGATGATAGTAGGAAAAAATTATGAATGATAGATTTTTGAAGTAGAATAGGATCTGTATCTTCTCAGGACCAAAATGGCAATGATTATAATGTGTTTTCTTCTCCAAATACATTATGCAAAATATCTAAAAAAAATTAAGTCATGGGTCTAAGTAAAAAGCGTGAGAGGATTGTGATGCATATATATGCACCTCATTTCCTCTGATTTGTATGTATGTGAGTATTGACATTTCTCTCAAAAAAATAAAGTAGAAGGTGGGAACAAAATTATTAACAAATTTACAAAAATGAAGTGGATGTGGAATAGGAATATAAACAAATTTAATTGATTTTCATTGTGCACTAGAGAAATTTTTCTCTAGTGCACTTATAAAACTTCAGAAGTATTTGTTATTTTATAAAAAGTGCTAACATCATATCTATTTCGAATTCCTCCTATCTTTTTAGGTAGTCCCCGATTGTAAGGAATAACGTTGGTTGTGAAAGGTGTCAGTAGTTATTATGTCGGTGATTGTGGAGTTGGTAGTTGCTCTGTCGTGAAGGCAATTCAAATATTATTTTTACCACTTGCATGATACAAAATACCAGAGCAAGCACGATTTGTGATCGTGTATTATTATTATTGAATCTGTTCTGGAAGAGAAATATGGATAGTGGCGAAATAGCAATAGACTGCTATTGTACTACAAATGTTTCATAAGTCTGTTTGAAGGTGGTTGTTGACAATGTTTTGCGGTGTATTTCATCAGTTCGGACTTCCATTGTCTAATCTAATATAAAATGATTTGAAACCCTGAAAA
>WOGN01001239.1:0-20045 GCA_015342105.1 Leptinotarsa texana | reverse complement strand
GAAGTTTGGACATAAATTTCGAAATTAGCAAATGGCCGCCAAAAGTACCACAAAAACTTTTTGAATCCCGGCGGCAAGACATTCATGGAACCAAAGTAGTCAATTTACCGTTCCCTCAGAGCACAGAATCCTTAGGAGATTCCAATATGTGTTCGAATTTAATTAACGCCTTGGAATATATCCTTGTATAGTTGTTTATCAGTGAATGGAAACTAAACAAATGACGAGGTATTGAAATATCCCAAAACCTTCATGAAAGTATTCATTTCAGGTTTAAATAGTCGTCGACTTCAAAACAGAAAAAATGACAAAAGGAAACCGTAACAATATGAAAACTTCTCCGTTATTCAACTCAATTATTATTGGTTTCGCCGATAAAGTTTTCAGGAAAGATATATGTGCTGTATTTAGCGGCAAATCTGAATCAACTTACTGGGTGTTTGAAAAATCGTCCTTTACAGTAGTGGCTAAAAGTCCAATGAATGCAATAAAGAATTTCCGCAAAATATTGAAATTATATCAAGCGTGAAATGAATCTTTCCGAAACAACTATGAAAAATGATAATTGTATTGAATTCATAATGTTTTTCAGGTCCAAAAGAACACTTAGAATCCTTGAAGATACCAGTGCTGAGCGATCTGAAAGTTGGATACAATTTACAGGATCACGTTGGTTTGGGAGGCTTCACTTTCATAGTGGACGATCCCATAACTTTCACCAAAAAGCGATACCAAACTATGCAAGTTGCCATGGAATATATAATTCGTGAGAAAGGACCCATGACGTCTCTTGGTGGAGTTGAAGGTTGGTTACGTGTAACGAACTCATGAAAATAATATATTATTTCACTACCGTTGTTGAATAAGACAATGGTCGTAAGATATAATAAAATAAGTAAAAATAATATATTAAATGGTTTTGTTGAAGAAATGATAATTATGATACAGATGATGTATTGATAACTAAAAAATAATTTGGATGGTCCTAGGTAGCAGTCATCACAGCACTCTCCTCAGCAATCTACGGTATTGCTCAGATAAAAAAATAAAATCGTTGGGTGTAGAGTAACCTGGGTAAATTTGTAAATACTACGCCCAACGATTTTATTATTCATTTCATCGGAAATTTCCCCCTCTTCAACGAGCTTTTTCCAAAATTGCTCAAATAATAATATTTTTTGAGTTATTACCGAAAAACTCAATACCATTTTTTATGTTATTTTGTTAATAACACTTGCAATTTTTTACCTGCACCGAAATCCTTCAAAAACATTTTTCTAGAGGTGATTCCGAATCGAATGAGCTATCGCTCATATTTTTAGGACCTTTATCTCTATTTTTCATGTTTTTGATATTGTTGATTAGACTACGAAGGGTTTTGTAATTTTTTTGTCAAAAGTCTATACATATCTTCAAACTGACCCCTTCTCAAATTATCTTAGAAGAAAATATACTGACTCACACAGGCCCAAGAGGAGAACTTTTGTTCAAAGAAAAATAGTGTGAGTGTGTGAATTCACAATTATTAATTTTTTCAGGATTGGCCTTCGTCAATACGAAGTATGCTCCAAGATCCGGGCAATGGCCAGATATCCAGTTTCATTTTGCTCCTAGCAGTGTCAATTCTGACGCGGAACAAGCCAAGAAAGTAACGGGCCTTCGAGACAGCATCTTCAATACCGTCTACAAACCTCTGAAAGACGCTGAAACTTGGACAATCCTTCCGCTTCTGTTGAGACCGAGAAGTACTGGCAGGATCAAGCTCAAATCCAGAGATCCGTCGGTGTATCCAGACATAAATCCAAATTATTTCACTCACAAAGAAGATATCCAAACATTGACGGAAGGAATCAGAATTGCTCTGAACGTTTCAGCTTCGAGGGCGTTTCAACGGTTCAAATCGAGACCTCACAAAATTCCTTTTCCAGGTAAGATATTCATCAAAAATCATCGTCTTCAGTTTATCTCTAAAATTATTCTTGATAGATTTGATCCTATCGAAAAAGTATTGAAAATTTATGTATTGAACGATGATTTGAATAATACGAGCTGGTAGGCCGTGATACTCAAAGTATCCAACGTTCCGTTTGCTACTGACTGCGAGGACAAAATCTTTATCTTGAAATCACGATTACACCACTGATGATGTCTGCCGCAGTAACAAACGAAACGCGCACTGGCATGAATTCTGTTCTCTCTAATCTTGACTCTGTTCGTGCAAAGCTTTTGTTCTCATATTGATGACACGAATTTTTGGAAGGCTTGAGCGAACATCAATATGGCTTTCGGAAACGAGGATCAACATGCAACCTTTTATCGTTTGTCACCCATATAACACCGCAATCGAGAGAAATGAAGAATCAAGAGCTGTTACGCTTGATATTTCTTAAGCCTTTGAGCGTGTGTGACAGGAGGGTTTGCTGGCCAAACTTTGATGCTATGATTTGTCGTATCATTTCTGTGTATGGCTCTACAGCTCCCTGAAAAAACGTTCCCTACAAGTGGTCGTCGACGGATATCTCTTGAAAACTTTCACCATCAACGCTGGTGTTCCTCAGAGAGAAATATTGTCTCCAACCCTCTATTTATTGTATATCAACGACTTATTAGAAGAAACCAAGAATCTAATATGACAGCACACTTGTCTCATCATTCCATTTGGATTCCAGGACATCGGCTGCGGATGCACATCTTCACCGTCAGCAAGATGCTGCATATTTTAATGAGGATTCAGAGGTGATTTCGAATTGGGGTGGAAGTAACCAGGTTCAATTTTATGCCACGAAAACTCCATCGGTTTTCTCCAGGACGATGAATGTTTCCGAATCTGATATAATAGTGTCAGGACAGACAATTCCTCTTTCTGCTTCGATGAGTGTGTTGGACACCAATGGCATAATAATATCGCTGGAATTGCAAAGGCTTTTCCCCAAAAGCTTGGAACAATGTTCCGAACCAGCAAACTGTACAACCCTCAGCAACTTTTGATGCTTTATAAAACTCAGATCAGACCTTCCTTGGACTATTGTTCACATGTTGGAGTTCCGCCCCTAAGCAAAACCTGAACTTGCTGGATTCCAGAAAAGAGCCATCCACTTGATTGGAGACACGAACATCACTCGCAACTTTGATAGTCTAGCACATCGAAGCAAGGTTGGAGATTTGTCTCTCTTGTATAGATACTTTCACGGGAAATCTTCAAGTGACTTGGTACATTTGATTCCACCAAGAGCGGTAAATAATTACGCGACGGATTGTGACTGCTCATCGTTATGAGGTTCAACTCAGTGCGCCTCGAACTTCACTGTTCAAGAACTTTTGCATTTGGAGAATTACGTTTATGTGGAATGAACTCATCGAAAACGTTATTCTTCAGCGATTCAAATCCTCTGACACCTCTAGAAGTTGCTCCCAATTGATACTTTTAGGAAGCAAATTTCATTTCTGAATTGAAGGGGTTATATTTCTAGAAGTGATTAATTTTTGGGAAAAAAAGTTATTGGCTTTCTACTACTCCATCATGATACAAAAAAAAGATTAGGGAATCTTCCAAAGAAGATAACATTGTAGTTAATATCCCTTTTCTGTTCAATTACATTTTCTTTTTTCTGATCCGAACATAGGCCATACACAGTGTGTTAAGTAGTTTCTTCCAGATCCAAAGTGGAAAAAGACTCATTCGAAACTACTGCTTTCGATTATGAATATTGAATCAGATGGAACTACGAAATTTGTAAAGCCCTCTAAGCCTTGATAATGAATTTTGATATATTTGATTTCTGATTTGCTTTATTAACGTTGATAGCTTTGAATTCATCTATTTCTAATACTCAATGCTTTATCACATCCGATAAAAACAATCATTACCTAGTCAATACGGCTTAAAGGGATAAAAAATGTTCATTGGACACTTGAAATATTTTGGAATTCGGGCGTGACGATACGCCCGAAGAAGCCATTGTATGACAAAACAAGTTATACGTTTTTGTAAAACTGTTTAGTGTAAATCTCAAAATGAATTGTTTTTTGAATATGCAATGATGACCCAATCAAACGAAGTTATATCGCAGTCACCTGGAAATTTTCGCTTCGTTTCCTTTCTTCGTAGCTTTTCCTTTCCTGGGCGATCTTCAATTCCACGGTAAAGTGGACTGTAGTTTTTATGGTTGGAGATGACAGTAATATTGTTTTCTAGGTTAGCGATAGGGGTGTTAATAGAATTTTCCCACATATATTCGAAAACCACGAGTACATCGAAAATGTTAATGGAGCGCAACATGCACTGACTCCATATTCTCATGTTTTTTTCAATGATTTCATCATATTCAATATAATAAGTTGAAGTTCTGAATCATGTCAACGATACGAAAACTAGGTTAGGTCAAGTCGGTGTCCTTACTTGAAAGATGAATGCGTTTGGCATTCGGGTGGTTCGCAAATTAAGATTCGTGAAAACCGGATTTTTATGTGTTAACACATTTTTCAATACGTTTGGCAATTAGTAAAATGTGTATTGCTTAACAGTAATAAACTCGCTTTTCTGTGAACTTAAATGATTTCATTGAAGGATAAAATGGTGATTTAAAAAATTTGAATATTGAAATCTGAACATTCTTGTCACAGCTCTCAACTTCTCAATACGAAAGACAGGTTGAAAGTGAATTGAGTGATTTCAAATGATATATGTCTTGATTAGTTTCTGTTATTATTTCGGGTATATTGACTCAATTTACCCAAAAGATGAGGCTAACGATACCAAAAAAAAAATACTAAAATATTATATATAATGAGCATATCACACTATTTGCTTTGAATTGCATTTTTTCATATATTAGGTTGTTTCAAAGGTTTTATCTGTTTCAATTTTGTATTTTTGTAGCTCCATATGTCAATGGATATTTATTCTACTGTATCGTAGTTAAACTGTATACTCTTTACATTGATAATGATCTTCTTTCCAAATTTTAATTTTTTGACTCTTTTCAGCTTATTACTATAAAATCGTTAGGCAATTTTTGCCTAAGGTTACTATACAGATTCAAATTGACACAAAGCACTGCCGAAACAGCCAAAAAACTTTACCAGGCATTTGGCAGAGATAGTGCTAATGAACGCACTGTTTCAGGTTGGTTTGCGAAATTCCATTCCGGAGATTTTAGCCTCAAAGATAAACCCGACCTACAGAACTCCGGTGGAGACTGACTCATCACAAATGGTGCGTGGAATGACAGAAGTACTGGGTGTCAGTTCCCACGCGGGTTTTAATGATTTGAAATGTATTGGAAATGTGAAAAAGCCCAAAAAGTGGTTACCCCACAATTTCAACGATCTACAAAAATTGTCACGGTTTTGAGGTCTGAGGTCGATCACCAAGTGATCATCTTTAAGAGGAAGATAAAACTCTAGCATTGGATGAGTCAACGGATGTGTCACATACTGCTCAGGTGTTGATTTTTATTCGCGGAGTAGATAAAAGCTATGAAGTGTATGAAGAACTTCTTGATATTGACAGTATTCACGACACGACAACTGGGGCAGATATTTTTAAGGTAGTTGAGAATGCCATCAATAAAAAGAACCTTCGATAGAGAAATTTGAAATCTATAATAATTGATGGAGGCAAAAATATGTATGGTAAAAATAAAGAAGTCGTTGCAATTGTGGCAAAGGCTGTAGAAAATGATGGTGGTTCAAAACCATTTGTCTTACATTGTATCATTCATCAACAGTCCTTGTGTGGAAAATGTTTGGATATGTCTGAAGTTCTAAAACAAATCATATCACTTGTTAACTTCATCAGATCCACTGGGCTGAATCAACGATAATTCCGCGAGTTTATTCAACAGATTGGAGAAAATGATTTACAGCAACTAACTCATACGTGAATTTTATTGATGGAAATCTATCATTCAAAAAGGAAACAACGTTTTCAATAATCATCCACATACCTCAGTCATATCCTAGAGAAGTACTCTGATTTTTCTTTGCTCATGAACAGGTTTGACAGTTCGGGGAACAAGGGGTTCCCTATAATAGCCGTTCCTTCCTGTTGTTCATAAAGGTAACCTTCTACCTAGAAAAGGTTTTGTTTCATACACAGATTAGTGAGAGGAATTAATTCATCAATAATAGGAATTTACTAATAATATAGGGTATTTCTCAATATATTTCTGAAAACTTCCATCATTACTCACTGCAAAAAATTGTAATATGTACTGGCGTTAGCAGCAGTTGGCGCTGGTCAACAGAAGAGTGTAATACCATGGACTTTACCTGGGCTCACCAGTGTAACAACTAGACTTATTCTTATTTGTTTTTCAACCCTTGAAAACCGTCTCGCTATGCCCTGTTTTTCTTAAGTAAATTTGGCAGCTGCTGTCACCAGATGCGGATTTCTCCACATCAAATTCTGGATGACAGTCAATTACCATAAAAATCTTGATCTAGGCCTCCTGCACGAAGAGAAGGACTTTAGTAGCAGTAGAGAAAGATCTTCAGAAGTCACAGACACTTGAAGGGGTTCTCTCGAACCTCTTCAAGCTCACTGTCCCTGACAAAGACTCTGAACACTGCACCAAAAACTGCTCGCACCACTGGTTCAACTGATAACTCATATTTTGCTTGAATTGCAATCTATAGATTTCAAGGTTTCGACTGATATGTTCGTCTGTCCGTTTGGTTGAACTCTGATAAGTATGTATTTTTCATGACGTTACGTCTGGCTAATAACACCCAGATGGATTTATATAAACATCCTCGTGGCTCGTCAAGATGTTTCATAGTATAAGACACAGGACCGGTGTTTAAAATTCCGAATCTATCTATTCTCGAATATAGAATATATACTAACATGTCCAGTTTCTTTCTTGCTACTGTTTCCATAAATTCAACTCCACGATTCATCATGTAAATAATTATAACATGAACGGACCCCAATTGCAAGTCAAAAATATCACCAGTTTGATATGTTTAAATGAAAATTCCGTAGCCATCTGCTGTTGTAATCTTCCTGAATGGAAATTCCAAGAGAGCAAGTGCACGTTGTAACAAATAGTTCGAATATAATCGTTCAAAAAGGGCCCAAGGGATTTTTAATTAAACCAAACGCTCCCTTCGCGGTTTGAGTGAGGGTCCAGTGGCTCACCGATGTGGATTTTCTAGTGGTTCGAAAATGTTCAAAATTACTAAGTTGGTTTGTGATCTGAGAGGTCAGTTGAACATCAGGAATTGTAATTCCTTTTCAAAGTATTCGAGCATTTTGTGGACCACGGTTTGTTAGTTTTTTAAACTTTCCCCCTTTTTGAAAGGGTTTCCTAGTGTAAAATCAGTAGTGTTGCTGCGTCTCTCAAAGGGTATTTCTGAATGAATGAGGTTATTCAGCTGTGTGATTTTAACCTCAAACTTTTCATCTGTTTTGAAATAATCATTACCTATTCTTTATCGCTCAACTACAAACGACTGTATGACTTCACAAAATAATAGAAGAGTAGGTACCACAGAAACTTGCCAGCTTGTCCGTGGAATGTATCACAATCTTTTTTATTTTCTTGTTGATTTTGATGAGTAAAGTTCTTAATATTGCAAAAAAATAGTCTATCACATCCGGGATATTGCTTCATATACATACATATTCAAAAATACAAAAATTTTTTACAGTAAAATAAAAGACAACGAGATTGATGTATATTCTCTCGATCATTATTTATATATATTAATCTTTTTGGTTCAAATTTGAATTGGTGAGAAGTTACACTTTCTTTGATAGTACGTGGTATGATAGGTTGCCTTTTATGTTTCGGGATTTGGCAACCCTAGTGTTGCAATCTGGAAACTGATAGTTCTATCGTAAAGTTGGACATTTTTGAGGTTATACGTTTTGACTTACGCGCGCTATTTGTGTTGTTTACAGTAACTTAAAAGATTCATCTCGGCCGAAAAATAGGATTAAATCGTGACCATTTTCGTCCGATCATTTTTTACAACTTTCGACGTGGATTAACTTAGCAACAGTGTACGAATGAACTTAATTCAATTTTTGGCGATGAAACTCCATCAAGGACCAGTGTTTATCGATGGTATAGTGAATTCAATCGTGGTCGTAGTTCATTCCAAGACAAATTTTGTAAAGTTCGACCAAAATCAGTTGTTGCTCCGAAAACCATTGATGCTGTGCGCGAACTGATATTGCAAGATCGTCATATGACCTATCGTGAGATTGAGACAACCTTAGGCATTAGTGGGACCAGTATACATTCAATATTGTATAAACATTTGACTGTAAAGAAAATTGTTCGCGTTGGATCCCACACAATCGCTCAAAAAAGGCTCGGATCGATTGGTCTCCATAGTTCCAGATGGAACCAAACAACCAAAAAGTTATTGAATTCTCACATGACTACAACAGAATAATAGAGATCTTCAGCCTGCTCTACGTTTGTATATCTGATGACGTCACACCTCTATTAGATGAACTACTTGTTTGATGTTGTTTCCAGGAGCATCAGATTCATCCTTGGGAATTTTTGCTCCAATATCCTTCAAATAAGGTACTGATTTAATTGTTGGAATAAAGGAATTAAAAACAAGCCTGTTGTACACAAACAATTTTAGGTATACTTTCTTGCAGTATACCAGACTTGCAATAAGTTGATGAATTTCACAGTCAATTTCAATAGAATAATGATGAGACATGTATGAGGATCTCATTATCCTTTGATAACATTTATTTATTATCCCAACTTTGAGATTTGGCAAAAGCCAAAAACATAGAGATAGAGAAAGGTAGTTTTCACAGTACTAGTTCATGACTTTCAGAAAAAATCAGTTTATTCTACCTCATATCGATCATTATTTAATCGGGATTCAACTTGTTCGATTGATGACTTATTAATTTTGTAGAAATTCATGTTGAATATAGAATAAAGAAAATACTTTTGTCTAGTTTCTACTGTGTTTATTTATTCGTTGTAACGAATATCTAACTCCATATATTATAAAGAATGATAAGATGAATACAATGAAAAAAATATTAGAGAAAATAAATTATTGAGAATATTAAATTATTTTGATATCCTCTTGAACTATATATTTTTCCTAACAAAATACGTAACATATTCTTTCAACTTAACTATTATTCGGATTAATCAAATTACGAATGCCCATTCTATTTGGACCAAGCAATTAGTTTTTCACTTTGGTCCTGAACAGTTTTGTGCTATTGATTCCATATTTAATATCAGTTCGCAGGGTATTGAATAATCTAGCTGCAAGGTAAGTGTGGCATCTTTGAGCTAGGGTTCTTGTAGCCGGATTTGTTTTAAGATTTGCATTAGTGTTGTCCCTGGTGGAATATCGGTGATCTACTAATTGCTAGTTTGTTTCTCTGAATTGGAATGACACAACATCTCTGAAGTAGAGCTGCCTTATATCGAGGAGTAGTGCCTCTTGGAATAGTGCGTCTTAAGGGTAAGTTGAATTTTTTTTGTACATTATTTTTTTGTAATGTTTCCAATTTTTTAGATGGGTTTTCGCAACTCCACCCCAACCAAGTATACCATACCTCAACCTAGATTCTACAAGTGCACTATAAATGATTCTCATTTGTGGTAAATTAACAATTGTTTGAATATATTTAAATTTGAATAGTAGGCTTCTCAATGTGCGAGTAACAGAGTTGACATGAGCGTCCCACTTTATAGATTGTTCTATAGTTGAACTTAGGTATTTTGTTTTCTCAACACGCATTATCTGGTTTGTTTCCCCTGTCTTATCTTCGATGACTAGGTTATCAAAATTTGGCAAACCACTACTGTTATTGGCGAAAGATATAAAGGTAGTTTTCTTGTATTTTATCGTCAGCAATTTATTATGAAACCACGTTACTATTTTCTTGAGGTCATTTTTAACTATTTGTTTCAATTCGATCCAGTTTTCCCCATGGTATACAATAGCTGTGTCATCAGCAAAACTTTTTATTTTTCCACACGAGTTTAAAGTGAACGAATTGTTAATATATATGGAGAATAAAACTGGACCCAACACCGTTCCCTGTGGGACTCCGTACTCATGACAACTCATCGACTTATCAAGAGCACGATATTTCATGAATTTACCTTGCGCCAAATTTTCGAGGATTAGAAGCAAAATTAGTTGAAGAAACAAATTTCCTTGAGCAGATCAGCAAAGCCTTAGGCTCAAACGGCAAAAAGCCCAACAAGGCTGATAATGCTTGGTTAGCGGTACTTGAGTCAAAAGTGTTCTCATTAGATTCATTTCACGTCAGAGAATCCAATTCTACATATCATTTCTCTCCTCGAACTGAATTAGATGGAGGAGTCTAGTCGTTGGGTTATTTAATCTAAGTTTCGCCATAACTGAGTCGGGAAGACTGAAATCAGAGACCAAGAGATACTATGATCTGTTAAGATGCTATTTTATAAGTTCAGTCAGCTCTAAGGTGAATAGTCCAATTTGTACCTCTCTATCAAAGGACGAAATTTCAGCTTTGTAGAATGAGGAAGACACCAGCTCAGGTGAAATTTGTTATTTAGACCCCACTGAATGAAAAGTGGTGTCATCTTCGATCGAATGGTGGGCCGAACTGGTAAACCTATTGGGAAAACAATATTTACAATAACAGTAATCTGAAATGAAGTTAGTCCATATAACCTCAGGTCTTTTCTCTAGCATACATCAAAACTCTGAAAACTTATAAAGAACGTTGACAGCAAAATTTCTAATAATGACAAGCAAGAAAACATTTCACATTATCTCTCTGTATTATACCGTATTTGAAAATATGGCAGAAATAACCCCCGAATCAGATTTAATCTGTGAGATCCATTTCAACAACGAAATATCCACACTAAGCGGCGACATAAAATGTTTTCCAGAAAAGTCGACTGCCAGAGGAATATGTGAGCGCCTCCTATAATCACAAGAAAGTCTTTATTTTATCTTTAATGAATTCAGATGGAAATGGAAGTCTTGAAATAATCACTTTCAGTACCGTTTTACGCGACAGAGCTTCCAGTAATTTCTCTTTCCAAGTATTCTTGTTGCGATACAGAGTGAACGTAAATCAGCTTCGATACCTGAGTGTTTTGAGACGTGTAAGCGAAATGAAAAAGAATGGAATGAAATCATTGAACTGCCGGTCGCTATTTAAAAATGAAATATTACTCTTTTCACTTGCTTCAGGAGAATTTGTATTTAACGTGCGAAATGACGACACAATGGAAGTGTCAACAAGTTGAACATTTTTTGTAATAAAATGAGGGGAAATTTATTTTCTCTTATGAATAATAATTCATTTCAACGATAGTATACTCGAAGTAATTGAAATAGTAATTCTTGAAGCTATCGGCGAACTCAAAGGGCAAAAAAACGGATACAAAGAAATAATGCCGCTACGAATTAGTCCAGGGACAGTAACTATAAGCTATATAGAATGTGGAATAAAAACCATGATAGAGAAAATTGCAGAAGAGCTAGAAATGATGTGATGAAAATAATTAGGGAATATATTATCAGAACAAAATTGACAAATGTAAGGGTATCCAAAGCAAATATAGAGAACACTAAAACCTTTGCTTTCAACGAATGGAAAATCTAACATTATTACTAAACTTAAGATCGATGATGAGGAGGAACTTGACAAAATTCCAGACAAGCTCAATAAGTTTTATATTGAAAGTGTTGAAAATATATATTGATCCATGTTTTGATGCCATATCTTCAAACAATACAAATGTGTTCCTTAGGTGAAAAATAAGGGAAGTAATGATGGTCTCACCACCGAATTCTTAAAAAATTTCAATGAGAGTATAAAGAATCCACTACCCAATCTTGTTTATAGTTCTCTACAGTTAGGTAAATTTCATGTATGCTTAAAATTTCGACCATAATCCCAGTTCCTAAAGTTAAAAATTCAAATAGAGCAGGTAACCTTAGGCCAATAAACACATTTCTTGCATTACTTGTCAATAATATTACCTCCTCCGAAATTATTAATGATAATGGAGTGCCACAGGGTAGTACACTTGGACCCTTAGTCTTCCTTCTGTATATGAATGACTTTGTTTCCGAGATCTCTGAGTGCAAAATCACTTTGCAAATGACACCTTAATATACTGGTGGATACTATAAATAGTAAGCTCTGCATAGTTAGTTGATGGATTAATCTCAACACTCTTGAAATGATTAGTGAAAAGACGAAATGCCTCTTACTGAGTAATAAAACAGGTTATGACGAAAGCAAAAATAGAGAAAATCAGGTCAATTTTCTGGTGAGAGTATCACCTACCTATCTAGATGGGCGAAAATTACAATTTATAATACATTAGTTTTACCACATCTTACTTTCTGTTCTTCAATACGGCTAATAAAAACGAGTTTGATTGACTTCAAAATCAACAAAATAGAACCATGAGAATCATACTGGGTATACTAAGAAACACGCTATGTTGAAAAAATTGAAATAGATGTCATTAAAAAAATATGTTCAGTGTCAAAAGATAGTACTAATATACAAGATGCATCACCATCTATCTCCGAACTACTGGTGCAGAAAAATAACATATAATGAAAATTATCATAATTATAATATCAGAATCAACCAAAATAACCATGTAGGAACCAAAAATAGGAGGTATACTGAAAAATCTATTTATCATGCAGAAATGTTGGCTTTAAATAATTTAGATCATGGTATCAAAGATTGTAATTCGATAAGTCAATTCAAAGGAAGGTTGAAAATGCAAATAACAGGCGAGTGATTTTGATTTAATTTAATTTTAATGTTATTTCCTGAGTTCAATAACTTCAGTACTATTCCAAGGTTTTTAAAGTGTTGTGTTTATTGTTTTTGTCTTACCTTTGTAGATATTTCATATGAGTGTTTGAAGTTTATTATTTGTGATTGTAATCAGTCATGTATATGTATATATTTGTAATTCATTGTTTGAATATTTTGCCATTAGCCTAATGATAGTTAAGATCAAACATATTGTATATTAGCATATGATAAATAAATGAATTAATAATAATAAATAGACCAGTTTTAGAGTTAGGAATCAGTTTACTTCATCTACTGAAGACGCAAACTTACTTACTGAAACGCTGGTCGAGAAGGGTGTTGTAGTTCTGGTGTTTGGAAAAAGGGCTTGTTATCGGTATTTCAGTTGATTAAAAAAATTAGTTTTCAAAATTAATAAATATTTCTTTTTGAAGATTTTTCTACCGTACATACCTGATCTAGTAAATTTATATGTCTGAACCTGCTGCTCTGGTGCCAAGAGTTGACTAAAAAGTGGCAAGAGGAACATCAAATCGTAGCATTTATTTGTAGTTTGATTGGAAACATTTGTATCATCAGTGATTAAATGTTCTTTCAATGGATAATTCACTAATGTGGAGAGAACATAGTCCTCCTGCAGTATATCAAGAACATCTCCCATTCTGGGTTGTCTCCATAATGAGTTTTCGATTTGACGTCTAACAGAATAATGATTGGCAGCTGCTCTACCCCACAAGAATGGTTTGAAATCATAGAAATGTGTCTGCTCTGGTTTCGATTCATACCTAAAAAGTGAAATAAACAAAATATGGTTAAGTTTCACACAATTGCTAAGTGGATCAATTTATTCATCATCGACATTTAACATCGTTTATGTGTTTATTTTTGAACTTTCATGAAAAATATTTGACTGGTGCAAAATATTGAGCGAAATATATACTCTTTGTAGGGCTTAGAAAAATATGAATGATATAAGTATGGATAATTTTTGAATTGCATACTGTAAAATTTGAATCATTAAAAAATTACTGCTTCACGAAATTCAGAATATCATGTCGAACTTAAAAGTTGTTCTATTTCTGTTTGACAAATTTATTTATTTATGGCATTGCTTATTTTTACAAAATAATTAACAAATACATGTAATATAAGAGCTATAACTATCAGCTAAATATAAGGGAAAAAAAGCAAAAATAAGCTAATCAATTACAATTTTTTCACTGACTTCCAAAGAAGAAATAAAAAGTTGTAAACCCACATTGTGTTAGCAATTGTTAGAAAGTCTCGAAATTCTACCAACAAGATCCGGGAAAATAATGCTACATTGATTATTCTGTGAATTAGTGTAAGATCTGATTCTAATCTTCTATCAGCCAGAGTATTGAAGTTAAGAATGTCCAATATAGTTTCATAGTTATATTCACTAATATGATATCCCAGTTTGTATGGAAAGTACCTTAAAAACTTATTTTGAACACTTTCAACCACATCAATATTCACATTATATGACGGTAAGCAATTTATGAAGTTGTATTCGATTATTGATCTAACAATTAAACAATATATGCCATTTAAGGAAGACAGACATAAATTCTTCTGCAGATTTAAGCATGAAACCTAACATTTTTAGTGTTCTGGAAGTAACATTTGCAATATGGAGTTTGTATAACATTTTTCAGTTAAGAGTGATTCCCGAATCTCTGATTGTATTAGTCGTTTCCAGTTCGGACTGCTTAATTTTGTATAGACTTTTTTCGGAAAAAAGTAAATTTATGACATATGTCTATATTCAATTGCTGTTTATATCACACCAGCGTACAAAGTTGGATAAACTGTACTGTAATAATTCAGTATCAGAGAAGTCATGAATAACTTCAAACATCTTCAGATCATAAGCAAATAACATCATTAAAGTCGTTTACAAATAGGTTTGAAAGTAATGGCCCTAAATGAGATCCCTGCGGTACACCAGATGGAACTGTGATTGAGGAAGATACTGAGTTACCATATTTTACATATTGCTCTCTGCAGGCAAGATAATTTATAATCCATTTCAGAATATTCTCCTGAGTACCCTAAGAGTTTAGTTTATGCAACAACAAATTGTAATTTACTTGCCTTTGAGAAATCTGTGTGAAAACAATCAACCTGGTGTCTATTTTCGAAGGCATTTATTATGAAGTGTTATTATGAAGTGTTGGTAAATGAGCAAATTTATAATGGTTAGATCTACCACGACTGAATCCATGGTGCTGATTTATAATTTATAATTGTGTGGTACTTACATCTTTAAAAGCTTCAATATCACCTTATCGCAATTGTTAGTGGTAGCTCGGTAGCTGGATAACAGTACAGGAATATGATTTCTCTGCATCAATGCGTCCCAATTTTGGCATAAAACCGAAAACAACGATAGTATTTCACGTTTAACTTCGGAATCTTCTCCTAGAACAACTTCCAAAAATTCCGAATGTGAAACTAACATTTCCATGATGAATTTGCCATCCTCTTCTTCCAGAAAACTGCTCAAGACATCTAGTAAACTAGTCAGAGTCTTCAGAAATATGGAATGACCAGCCACTCCGAATTTCAAACAGTACTTGCAGTACAGTTGAACAGATTCACTTTTGGACGTATTTTTTATATCTTTGTCTACTATAATCGGTTTCAAGTTATGCAATATATCGTTGAATAATGAGGATATGCCCTGTACTTTGGAAATATCCTCTTCCACTTTCAAATTCCTCTTGAACAAATTGAGTTGTAAATGCACGTATGTCATTATTATACTGTTGACATTTTTACTATCAATACCACCACTCAGAGCTTTATTGCAAACAGCGCTGAGTAAATTGGCATGAAATATTTCAGAAACTTCATATTTTTGTATTTTCCCAAAACTATTTTTGCATTTGTCTGTCGGCATACATTTCTTTATCAAAACCACAAGCCCTTCATAATGATGATGAAAATGTTGACCGGCCTTCTGAGGCTTTTGTAAAACCTTGTTCAAAGATGGTTCAAGTTTCTCAAATATATATTCAATTTTCGCTTCATCTATTTCTTTCCCCATTAATACTTTCAAAAACGGTAGAAATATCCCTTTTTTTTCACAAAGGGAATCCAAATTATCCATCACGTAAGCAAAGTTACTGTTATTTCGCTCCAACAGAAAAGTTGCGAGTGCGACATTATCTCTATTGAAATCCTTCAACTGAGCAATGCTTGCAAACAGTTGTGGGTTGATATTCTTCACATTATGAGGAAACATTTTCAAGTATTTCAGAAAAGCTGATGATAATTCAGATAATTCAGTTTCCTGATGTTTTATTGAACCAACAAAATGTGACGTCAAATTTTCAATAATATCTTCACGTAACGGCTTCAAATCAGAATTTCTTTTACAAGCGGTAGAAATTTTATTCAGAGTATAAGTCAGAATATCTAATACTATACGGCAGTTCTGATACTTTTCAAATGAAGTCGATAAATTAGAAAGTATAATATAACAGTCATGGTAGTCCAAACCGAGAAGTTGCAATACCTCTCTGAAATTCGATGATATATGATTATATTTATGAGGTTTTTTGAATATTTTTAAAATTGAACTGAGCAACTTTTCCCTATAAACTTCTAGGTAACCACCAAGAGTGCAACCTACTTCCAACAAATACTTAAATATAATGACTATAAATTTGGTAATGAAGTTTGTAGCTATTTCATCATCCAGAGAGAGAAAAGAAACATTATACAATAAAATTGGATGGCCCAGGAGCCTTTCGAGAAAAATATCAGTCATAGCCTGTTTATTAATGACATACTTGACAAATTTCTGGTGGTTCTCGAATGTATCGTTAGTCAGAGAATTGTTAATTGATAAATTACAAAAATAAAACATACAAGCGTCTAACAAATTCAATAGTAAGTCTGAATATTGGTCCATTTCTATACCCTTCAAAAAATCATCCATTTTCCCAAACAAAATCTCTTCGCTGAACCGCTCGAATATATCAGATTTCCCTTTGAGTTTCTTCAAACTCTGAACGTCCTGGCATTCAAGCCAACTAGAGGCATAATCTTTCAAACTCTTAGAAGAAAAATCATTTCTACAGATTATTTGAACTACTGATTCAATTTGAGTCTGCATATGCAGCAGATTCATCAAGACAAAACTTGAATATATTTTCAGTGATTTGGTTACCTCTATTTGTGAAAAATATTCACATAAACCGAGAATCATCGGGCTCAAATATCTGTGCCTGATCAATACCTTTTTGTTGCCTGATGCCATGTTGATATCCAACAGATTTTGTATAATGGTTGAATAATCTCTGGTTCTAGAGTTTTCCGATTGCATTGAAGAAATCTCCTGTATATATTTTGAGATATTGAGGCTAGTTAATCTCAAAATAGCTACGAGATTTTTTGAAAGAGTTTCATCGAAATCTTTCAAATTTGATACCGCATTTATCCAAATGTTGATTTCGTATGAACACCCATCAAAAATTCCTGTACTCTTAAACAGTTTATTTAAAACTGCCAGAGCATTCGAATTAGTATTGTGATAATAATATTTCAAAAGTAGGGGTACGACAACTGAAAATAATTTAGATTCTATAGAGAATTTTGAGCTGTCAAGGTCAATAAATGTGTTGATCATTTTTACTCGCAATGTTGAATTTTCTGATTCATTGCAGAGTTTGTCCAATTTTTTCAATAGTTTCGATAAATCAATATTTTCAGAATCTAAACTATCCAACAACGCAGGGCTTAAATTTTTATAACTATCAAAAATATCGAAAATAACCTCCAGAAGCTCCATCTTTGATGCTGCCGGTGAATCCACTATTTCCCAATCTTTTAATACGTCTACTCCACCTGGGAAATGTTTCGATATGTATATGGAAAAATTGACTTTTAATTTTTTATAATCTTCTGCAGGTAGACGTTTTTGGAAATGTTCCATATAGCTTTCCACTGATCTGAGCATTTCCGAAAGTAATGATAGAACATTTTGTTTAACGGAACAACTCTCGAAATTATTATTTTCAGGAACGATCATCTTTATAATTGGGAGAGGAGATACCAAGCATGTCACAATCTGAAAGAGCTGTAAATGAATAAATAAATCAGTCAACAACAGAATCGATTTTACAAAAATCATGAATACTATATATCGAAAACAATTTAGTTAGTTGTAACACAACATATGAAAGTTTTGAAATGGTCAGACGACATATCAAATGCAACTCAAGTGATTTAGAATGACTTGGAGAGTTGAAATTCTTTATGGGTCTACATTACACGTTGCTGTTACAAAATTACACTGCACTTCGGTTAATGGCACATTGTAAAAAAAACAGTTTTAGACTTATCAAATAGTTTCACAGGAATTCATGTGGATATACATATAAACTGTCAAAGCTCCATTTGAATTTCCATCCACTCAAGAAATTGCGAATTATCAAAAACAAATTCTCCATCTGTATACAAAAAAAGTGGGTATCTTCCAAAGAAAGGAAGAAAGCAATTAAGTTCAAAATAAACTCTATACAAAGCAATGCATAAAAGTAACTTTCAAACACAAACTAGAAGAAAAAGCCCTCTCGAAACAACTACTTGCATATGAACATTGAATTATACAAAAAACACTTTTATCTATTCAGTTTGTACTCCAAACATTCGTTATGGAATTGAATCAGAATGTTTGGAGTACAAACTGAAAAGGAAAAAGTGTTACATAGAAGTAGATGCTAAATAATTAAAATAGATACATCATTTTTTCAGATACATAACACAATGACTAAAATTTTTAAATAAAAAAATTCATTTGAATGAAACTTTTGCATCTTTACACACCTTGATTGAGTAAGAATTATTTCAAAGACTTCAGAAATCTGCTTACAACCTCAATTTTGCATATATTTTGAGGCATTCTGTTATAGAATTTCATCGCTTGGTAGATGGTTCTACACTCATACAGAGCCTTTGTGTGAATGGGATACGCAAAATAATTTCTCATAAAAGAGGGTTTTACGGTGTTTCTCGAAAATGACTTGGGTGAGCAGTTAGAATTTTTATTGAAAAGTACTCGTATCACTTTTTTGATACTGAAAAACTCTACATAATTCATTGCTTGAACCCCAACTATTATTCCTAGATCCCTGATAGGGTAGACATTTGCATAATATACTGTTAATAATACTTAGAGATCAACAAATTTTTTAAGTACTCTCATCCCATAAATTACTGAATACAATCCACTACATATAGTGTCAATCTGAATTGTCCAACTCAAAGTATCATCAATGTTGATGCCAGAAACTTCACTGACGTATTGCAAATAATGTTTTCATCAACAACTGTTACATGATGTGGCGTTTCCAAATTGTTGATGGTTTTGAATACGAGGCAGCCAGTTTTTCCTTCATTTAGAAATAACTTGTTCTCAAGAAAATATTATTTGCATTGTTTGATTACGTCACATCCATTCTTGATTATATCTGGTAAAGTGGCACCAGTCAGCAAGAGATTGGTGTCATCAGCATAGTTGATCAGATGAGCTCCTATCGATGTAGCCAAGCCTTTGATCTGTTTTGTTTTTCTGGTTGAGTTGTACTATCTGCTTTCTGTTTTTGAGATGTGATTTAAACCAATTATAAGTGTTATGTCTTATACCATATATGAAGAATTTGCGCAGCAAAAAACATGGATTTTTTTGGAAAAAGCAATCTTATAAATAAAAACACTAAAAACTGAAAGCTACAATAAGTCAGTTAACATATGAAACAAGAAAACAAATAAAACAAAGGGTTCTCGCACAATTTGTATAAAGGAGAATTGAGTTCAAAATCCTTAGCAATAAAAAAATAATTTAATTAAAAGGTATCTGCATAAAATTCTTCCAAAGTATAATAAGGAGGACTACTCAGCAAGAAGTAAAGAGCCCTTTTAAAATTATCTAAGGTGTTAATTTCTCTTATAAAATCAGGTAAACGATTGAACATCTTGTCACCATTATAAATAATAGAGTCTTTACTAAAGTAGAGATCGGTCTTGGTAAGTTAATACAATCAAAGGTTTATGTGAAAGTAGTTGTTTTGGAAAGGGCTTTTTCTTCTAGTTTTGTGTATGAAAGTTGCTTCTTTGCATGATCTCATCTTTGTAAAGAGTTTATTTTGAAATTGATTTCTTTTTACTTTTTTTTTTGGAAGATTCCCACATTTTTTATGTCAAGATGGAGAAGTAG
>WOGN01001238.1:0-20048 GCA_015342105.1 Leptinotarsa texana | reverse complement strand
CCAGCGCACACTACGGTGAAAATAATAATAATAATAATGATATACACATTTATTTGCTCACATACAAGACAAGTAGAAGAGAAATACATTGCAAACATATTTTACTTGTGTGGTGAGAAAAATAAGGAATATTTATCTACACAGATATAGGTACATAGATATATATTCATATGTATCAAAAGCTTAATCTAAAATGTATACACCTCCCTTGCCTTCCCATAAAATTTGAGGCTATTCATCGCAATAAATTAAAAGATATTGTCAAATAATTATGATTATTTTTTCTAAAAATGCTTGGGTATCATACCATCAATTTTTAATATAAATACATAATATATGTCCAAAAAACCACTATCACTCACTACGTAGTAAGTACCACATTGTATCCTGCATCAACAAACCTCAAACGCACCGCCCATTAACGAATAACGAATAAACCATCAACCCGAATTAATAAATGCCATACGTTGCAAGGGAGCCAAGCCTCCGGCCGTTTTAAAAAACACAAGCTCCCGATTTGTAATTTTAGTTGCAGAAATTATCGTGTTAGAGGAGTGTACGACTGCATTTGTTTTTTATTTTATTATTCGGACGGGATGCCGTGACGGACCGGGACTTAACAATATTTCGGTGAATCGTTTTAGTGTTTCTCAATAATTTTTGTTAGTTGTACGTACCACACTGTATCCTGCATCAAGAAACCTCAAACGCACCGCCCATGAACGAATAAGGAAAGAACCATCAATCTGAAATAATAAATGCCATACGTTGCAGGGGAGCCAAGCCTCCGACCGTTTTAAAAAACACAAGCTCCGCGAGACGGATCCAACCAGCGATTTGTAATTTTAGTTACAGAAATTATAGCGTTAGAGGAGGCTAGCCTCCAGTTGGTTTTCGTTAGTGTATGACTGCGTTTGTTTTTTATTTAATTATTCAGACGGGATGGCGTGACGGACCGACAATCAAAAATATTCCTGTATATCGTTCCAGAGTTTTTTGATAATATTTGTTATTTGTGTATAAAACTGGCAGTATTGTGTTTCCTTTCAATTTCAAGGTGTTTTCAGGTTTTCACTTTTTGGTAAGTTTTTTTCCATTTATTATGAATAAGTTGGATGAATTAAAAAGTCTGACGTTATAGTCGATTGGTTGCTGACAAATAATTTTAAGTCTTTATCTTACGATAATAAATTTTACATTCTTGAAACATTGGGAAGGCCTCAACCAAATTTGATTTCAATCAAAGCGTCACATAATTGACAAAATCGAGGATTTAATATTAGTTGGTACGATAAATGCGATTGGTTAACTAGCTCCATTAAACGGGAAAAACCTTTTTGTTGGCCCTGTGTTTTATTTTCCGTACAAACCGAATACCAAACGTGGTCTAAAGTAGGATTCTCCGATTTAAAAAAAATTACCTCGTTCTACAGAAAGACATTTTGAATCTGAAGAGCATATATTTTCGTCTTGTGAATTAAAATTGTTTAGCAAACAAAATATAGCAACAGCTATATCGTCTTGGTTAAGGACGAATGTTATGTTTACTTTTACTTTCTTTTTTTACTTTTTGCCTTTCTATCCAAAATTACAAAATTCACCTTTCAAAATGCGGGACCCTCGCAGACTATATTGAACTTGAATGACCGCCGATTAAAAGTAGTTTGCGGGTGCCTTGTGAATTCACTCACACAAACCAGATTTAACCTTCCTTCCTACCCCATCCTTCCTTTTCTTTCCTGGCAAGACAAGACTCTCACCTCTCTGTTGGTTCTTGCTGGACAATAAAATTTACTTTTAGAACTGTTTTTATAAGCATAATTAAGTGCTTGTGCTTATAAAATATTTGTAGCAATTTTTAACAAAACTGTTATATTAGTAGAGAAAAGTATTATTTATTGACTGAGAAAAGTTCATTTATATTAAATAACTCAAAGGCAACCCTTTTTTTCTTGTTTTTGTTTTTTTTAATGGTCAGTTTTATACGTATAATTTTCGACAATATACAAGTTTCGTTTGCATTTATGCAAATATTACGTATTTTGCTTTAAAAAGGTGCGGTAGGTACCCCAAAAAATTTTCGCGCCTCCGGCGGGTTTTTCTGTGTGTATACATATAGTCTTTATGACTTTAGTCTCCCCTGTTCTCCAATACACGAGCCGTCACTGAATTTTAGACAATTATTTTAACGTTGGGATTTTTCAGAACATTGCTCACAGGCATCTTGCTGATACAATACAACCAAATCGTTCAGACTCAAAGTGACAGAATAATCAGAGTCGGGTGCATTTTTGGAAACGATACCAAATTGGTGATTGGAACAGGAGTGAAAATCTCACCGTGAGTATTTTTTGGATCATAAGACTAACAATAAATGCTACTGATTTTACAGCTTGACCACATGACTACAGCCCCTGAGGGTTAATCAGCTCGCGATACACCTCTTCACTAACCTCACTTCTTAAACATCTAATGGTTTTTTGTTGTTCAATAATGCGTAATTTGTTGTGATTCCCTCAAATCATTTCGAACACTTAAAACAATTTTAATGAGTCATCAAAATACTTGTTTATTTTACAGTTCATTTTGTGAAGATACCTAATATGTTCACTATGGATGATAAACAAATTCAGCCATTAATATTAATTTTTTTCGACCCTCTGTAGCATTACCTATAATGGTAATATCTTATATTTATTCGAACCCAAATTATATTTCTATCATATCAAATTGGTATGACAAGAATTGTAAAAAACAAGTTGTATAAAATCTTTCGCTTGTTTTATTTTCCAGTTTCCAGCTCTAATGAATCAAAAATATGTCTTCTCTGGATATTTTATATTATACATTCAGTTTATTCTAGTTATACTTTCATGGAGTATTTCGAATGAACCAGATGATTCACGTCAACAGTGAGCACTTTCAACCGAGGAAACTCATTATCACTAGCAAAGGAGTTTTTTGAGTGGAATTCAGTAATTTCATGGCCTGCCATTTGACACATGTACAGTGTACAGTGGTTCCTCTTTGGTCTGAGAATGATGTGAAGAACTGAGGAAATTAGTAAATAGGAATAGATTGACTTTATATATTAGTACGGGACTAGATCAGAAAATCTATCAAGGAATTCGGGAAAAATATAAGTGGAAACACATAGTATAAAATGTACCTTTGAGAAAAGAACAGAAAAACTGCTTGCACAAAGCTGGGGTCAGCTCGATAATCACATTACTTGAAGCTCCTGCTCATCGTTTTGAGGTTCAACTCAGTACACCTCGAACTTCACTATTTGAAAACTCTTCCATTTGGAGAACTGCGTTTATGTAGAAAAAACTTAGAACGTTTTTCAAAATGAATTTAATCTCCAGCGATTCGAATCCATCGTGAATCGCTACTTTCGCACAGGCACCGCTTTTAGAGCACCTTAAGGAGTTTCTTGTAATGCTTGTGTTTTGTCTTTAAAAAAGGGATACTTTCACTGGATATATTATATTTAGAGGACACCTGAATATAAATGGACTATATGACTGAGCCCAATAACTACATACAAAGCAACAAAAGGACAGAAATAGTTTGTCATATCTTATTCGAATATGAGGATAATTAAAATTATATGTAAGCATGGTCATTTTTTACGGAAACGCCATGTATTGGATAGAAAGAAGGCTCAAACCACGAAGAGAATGATAGAATTGAGATGGTATATACTATACACTAGTTACCAGTTTATTCAATACTTTAGATAAAATACATGTGCACTTACGCCCAGCATGTTCCCTTATCACCTAAACTGGTGAGTTCGAGCGGAATTTTAGTATTTGTCCACAGAGTAGAAACTGTGTTTGAGGAAGAATTCTTTCAAAAAGTTTCTGAAGGCGAATGTAAGAATTTTTGATATGCTCAGGAAAAAACTATGTATCGAATATTCAATGAATATTCACAATTCTTGTTAAAGTAGGTGTCTGTGGCTCGAATGATAGTTTGGTTTCTCATGAATAGTATCTTGTGGATCATGATCTTATCAACTAAATTACTCAAAACCGAGACTTGCAAAGTAGCTGCTTTGTATAGCCAAGCATCAACCTTGACCATCGAAAGAGATGTATTTTGTCTTTCTCTACAGATTTCATCACAAGCCAATTAGATGAATCACGAATGCTGTTTTTTGGGCCCTGATTGGGTCTAATCAAAACCATGTCCAGGAAAATATGACAGAAAAAAGAATGATTTAGAAGGGATCGTAGAAAGACAGTTCCAGAGCAACAGAAAAAAATTTTGATTCGAGTTGAAAATACGATACAAATTGAAACTTTAATTCAACTATTTTGTTTTTACAGGATTCTTCCAAATAATGGCAGTTCTCTTATCAACCCCTTTTTCAATACAACGACCACCCCAGACATCCAGATGAAGATACTAGACCGAAGTACCGGCGGAGACGTGAGCGACTCCCATATAGGACAAGAACTACAGCTTCGCATTGAACTGAAATCACCAGATAGTATGTATTTCCGAGCCAAAAACTCACTGAGAAAATCCCATTCCAGTAAAATATTGCATTTTTAAATGGAGAAAAAATAAATTATTCAGCTAAGAATCTGTAGCGAATTTTGGTTCATTTAATCAACTCGAAAAAAAAAATGAATAGGACTGCGCATTCCTCAAAATAAATTCAACTTTGTTTACAATCTCGCCATCCAGCCACGATAATATAATCTCTTTGTGACTACGGAACAATAAATTTCAAGACACATCAATTTGGGCCTCGACATCGGCGAAGTCGTCAGAGGGCGACAGGTTAATACGGGAGTTTAACATTTAAACAGCTATTAAAGTTTCTGAGAGTTGGATGTTCAATTTTGACTTGTTTTAAAAATTTTAACTTCGTTATGCGAGGTTTTGACATATACATTGGGAGTTGAAAACATACCCTACGTAAGTAGCTTAGATCAATTTAAAATTCAACTATTGAAATATAAAAGTATGACTAGCTAAAAAAGAAATAATATCCGTGAAATCACATAAAAATTCTTTTAGGTTCCATAAAAATTTATCTCTAACTAGTCTAACAAGTCAGTACTTGTCACATTACCGCTTAATAACTTCCACATGAATATCGCTGAACTGAAATATCCCTTCTTCAAAAAATTTCGTAACTCTCCGTCGCATAATTTAAATAAATTTATTTACTCCATACGTAAATAACTACAGAGCTACCAGAACTGACCGTACTCCCCTCAGCGCCCGCTCGGCTCAGTTAAAAATTGCCTTCTCAGAAAAATTCGAAAAAATGTCTATTTCGACAGAGATGACTGATCTTTATATTGATGACTGGTCTGGTTTAATTGATCCAAAACAAAATGAAATGTCGACTCAAATAAACACTGTAATTTATTTATTTCGTAGATCTCGACCTTTGGGCTAGCCACCTCATAGCCATGACTGAAAAAAATGACCAATCGATTTTCCTACTAGATGACTATGGATGTCCCACCAGTTTGAATATTTTTCCTGGATTAGACAAAATCGTAACAAACACATCTAAGGAGTTGGTAGCAAACTTTCAAGCGTTTAAATTTGCAAACTCCCCAATTGTTAGGTTCAGCGTGATCATACAATTCTGCGCTGTCGAATGTCCACCTGTAAGCAATTTGTAGCATTGAAGCATGAAATTATTATTCTGGTCCTAAAAATCAAGGCCTTCTTCACAAAGGTCCGATGATAAACTCTGACGATCAGTCAGCTATTGTTCCGATTGTAAATACGTTTTGTACTCATTCATCTTATTCGGCATTGAGTCATTCCTGCCAAAAGTTATTCACCTTCTCTGTCCCACATATTTTGATAGAACAATGAGAGCGACTAACTTTTGGCGCGATTGATTGATCTGAAATAAGATGAAATGATAACAATGCGCAAATTGTGTACGAGTTCACATGTTCCCGTATCATTAGTCTGCCGTAAAGAAATGCGAATCATCAGTCCTTTGTGAAACGGGCCTAACGGAAAAAGCCAAGATTGGTTTTGTTTATTTTTTCAGATCCAATGTGGAAATAATGTGGTATCGTATGGTCGAAAGAAACGAGAAGTAGTATCTACGGAAATCCATACAATTAATGGCACATCAGTAGTTAAACTGAATCGAGCAGAATTTCAAGAGCGGTCTAGTGTAATGTATGAAATGCCCTTGGAATACATTATGCTTGTAAAAGACTCAAAGTATAGCTCTGAAAAGCTAGTTGTTGGAGAAAATAGCAGGATTTTAGTTGCTGGATATGGTGAATAGTTGCAATATTTAAAGCACTATAGCAAATTTTGCCAATAACGGCTTCAATCAGTCATATATACTTACCTAAATAAAACTTATTTGCAGATCGAAATTTGATATTTTTGATAACATTTTGAAAAACATTTTTTATAACAATATATCTAGAAGCCGGGAAAGTATATGGGCTGAAAGTTGCTATTTAATGATCTACAAGGTCTTTAATGATCTTCTTATTTTTTATAATTGTAAATGTAATTTTTTGTCGAATGTTATACCAGATTTTCAAGAATTTTCATATTTTCAGATTACATCAACAATGAAGTGTGCATGGATTATTCTTTAGTTATTGGCTTGATAATACTCTGGCTGCTGATTCAAGTTTTCTTTATAATCGGTTGTATAGTACTTGTGAAGAGATACAAAAGATATTATCAACATGAATGCACACGACAGTCCCTAGAAGAACTTCATAAAAATTTTGGAATAGGCTTCAGCAACTTGGAGAACCGGAGAGTACATTGGGCCGACAGTGACAATATTTTATGATATGAATGTGATTCAAAAATGTAAATGAAACCAAAGATTTGTTGTTAATATATGGCTACACACCCATTTATTAGTTTATTCCAAAATAACTGATTACTTATGGTCAGATGATGAACAGTTGGTTAGTGGTCTTATTGACCTGACCCTGCTAGGAATCAAGCAAGTTTCAACCTTAGAGTGAACGGCAACCGGTTGACAAAAAAATGAATTTTAATCTATATAGCCTGCTTATAAAACAAATTTCCCGCCGCGTCTGTCTTAATGCGATGAACTCAAAAACTACCGAACGGTTTTCATAGGTACGGAGTTATTCAAGAGTAAGTTTTATGTGTACAATTCATAAATGTTTCGTCTGAATTGGTTGAAATTCGACAAAATTACGCCGCCTTATCCTTTTGAGATATAACAATACAATTCACTACTTAATATTCTTGTTTTATACGCCACAGAAAAGTCCACGATAGCCAGTGGTGGAATTTAAAATCACTGAATAATATAAAAAGACTCAACTCCTCCTATTAAATATTAGTTGATTGTCAGTTACTTCTCTTTACTAATACTGCATAGTTTCGATTTACTTTAAAACAACAGTACAAAATAATTTAGATATTATTTTTATTGAAAATGACTACAAAACCAATTTTCTGTATAACCAACTTCTACAGAGATATGCAAATTGCTCTACATTTTGAAATACTCAGTAAAAAATGTATCCAAACGATAACTGTGCAGTGTAAATATATGAAACGTAAGTTTATCAGTAGTTTTTATTATAATCGCAAAAACATAAAAAAGAATGGGGTTTCCTATAAAAAAATCAATTTTACCTGATTTTAAAATATCAAGCAGTTTTCATCAACACGGGCATTCCATTCGGTCCAACGTGAATTTATAAAATGTTGCATAAGATGTGGACGAACTGAATAAGGGTAGACAGCAAGATGCAGAAAAGGTTCTAGGTTTTTTTGTTGAGAGGACTAAATGATAGAATGTTGGTTGAATGTCACAGTGAAGCTGAAAAACTTTCCTTTGGCTTGAACACTAATAAGCGATATCTTTGGGGAGATAACTAAAGTCCAGCACACATCGCGCTGGAAACCACTTTACTGAGAATATCCAGCCTATGTGAGATAGGTAACACGTAGCTTATATGAAATGGATCTAGAATATGAATCTCTGATGAAATATAGAGAATTTCATTCAAACTAGTGAGGTTCGAACTTACAAATCCTGTATAACCAGAAGTGATTCAGATTTCAAACCATTTTTTGCTGAATTTCCTTCAACACCATTATCATTAATACTTTTATACCAGTTCCTTGAGTGAACCTGTATAATGTTAATGTTAGTTATCAAAAAAGGTTTACCTAGGATTGAAGATACCACAATTTTTTAGACTCATTACAAATCCATTTAATATGAAATATGCATTTATAACCTTTTAACAAATTCAATGATGAATAAATATTTCAACAATGACGTCTAGATATCATTATTCTCACTGTGAGCTTCTGATAAAGTTCATTTTGCAGCACATCAGAATTGCAAAAAAATTATTATAATGGGTGTTTCGCCAATAAGTTTGCAATACTGAAATATAACACCGGGTAGATCCATACACCAATCTCAAGTCACACATAGCTTAATCATTAATTTTCAGTGATAACATTCTTGCAAGATCACAGTCATTATATTATAGACATATACTTACTTAATATATCTATGAGTAGGAGTTGTAGGTTTTTGGTAGTAGAAAATTTAAAACATTGATTCTTTTGACTCATGTCTTAAGACTGGTAAATGAATCTACCGGAACACTAATAGTATTACATCTTTCCTCGATTCACATACTTATGTAACACTGCTAGGATTCACTTGTTCCCTTTTCAATTCTTTTGTAAGGTCAATTTGTTGTTGTAAGGTGTAAAGATTTTCAGCTTTACGTCTCTGTCGTCTTTCTACGTCCTTCAATACTCCAGCGTGTAACTGTTTTCTAAAAAAACAAGAGGGATTGCAATGCATTTTTAAAAATTAGGCTCTCACCTATCCAACTGTTGTTTATAATGGACATATCCAATTATGCCAATGGAGAAAGTACATGCAGCAGCTAATACTATTTTCGACTGAAGTGACATTGGAAAATGTCCAGGCTTTACGATTATCTACAAAACACTTCAAAACTTTAAACAATTCCTAACCTAAAATTATATTTATAAAAAACCAATGTCAATCATGAAATCATGAATGCTGAGGAACAGTCTCACAGGAACAGCTCACAAACTCAAAGTGCACCTTGAATAAGGAACGTATGAGGAGTTTTCTAGTATTTAATCGTAGTCGAGCATATATATATTCAAAAAGAATCGTATTTACGTCATTAATAATATAAGATCCGCCAGAATGGAACATATTTTTTATTACTCTGAGGAATGGAAGTATTCAATTTGTGTCAGATGTCAAATTCAATAATAAAAACAAACTTTTCAATTTTCTTTAATCTCAATTAAAATCGGATTTGTACATACAATTTTCTGCATAAATATTACAAATGTAGCTGCATTTTCAAAATTTTGACCAACAAGTAACTATTCTGACAACTGACGAACTGACCTACGGTGACGTCAAATTCCATTTCTAAACCTCACGCTCAGGGCCGTAGCGAAAGGAAAAACCAGAGGGAAGGGAATCCAAATTCTCCAACTCCACAAGCAAAATTTCCCAACTTTCGAATAAATGAAAGCCGAGGAATTAATTATTACTATAATATATTAATTTTTTACTTAGCTATGTAAAGATTGGCTGAATGCTTGTGCCCGTTAGGGTATGTACAAACAAAAATAAATTTTGCTGATTATAAAAATGATGATGGGAATTATTCTATTTTGGACCAAGGTCCCTGGTCTTCCACCATATTCACCATGTATAGGAATATTCAATACAAATGAAAGGAAACAACACTTAAATAATATTGGGCTTATTGTTTTCTAATATTATTTTTTCTATCTTCACGGCCCGAAATTTCCCAACTTTTCCAACTCAGAAAAACAGCGAAAAGTTAAAAATGTTGTTAAATTGTCACTTCAAAATTTGTAGACTGTTCAGGACTGTTCTTTTATTTGGAAGAAATTGAACTATTTTGAAGATTTCAAACAACTCAGAATTCTCTTCAAGTTATGCATGTTGGGAAATAAAACGTACTTCCTGTCTCCTGGCCAATCTATATATAATGTGGATAGGAACGTTCTGTTCTCGCTAATGTTTGGTGTTCCAGATTGAGTCGTGAACGTCAGAAATTATTCGATATATTTCGATCGACAAGAGAAAGCGAACAACTTTAACCAGGATGGACAAATCAGGAATAGACTAATGTAAACGAAATGCACCCAATATCACGAGAGAGAATCTACAGATGTAAGATTACTTGTAAATATTTCCATTCCAATAATCATATAAAATAAATTTTGTTCACAATGCATACAAACTGACACCGTTAGTAATTCTAGATTCTTATAGATTCACAAAAGTTATTCAAATAAATCGTTGAACTTTCATGCATTTGCATACATAACCTAAAATAATATTGTATCTTGGGGTGATAACAATTCACATAAATATACATCTTAACTTACATAATCATGTTGTTGAATAAGCAACGTTGTGCAATAAGCAAGTTTTTTCAAAAAGCGGCCCACGTAAATGAAATCAAATAAACCTAATGGTCGACAAATTTGCATGAAAATTCTACAGGTATAAGCAGGGTTTCAAAAACGCAACACGTGTTTCGTTATATAAAGTAACTTCTCCAGGCGTGTCTATATAAGTATATTGACATGACTGAAGCGAAACACTGTTTAGTGAAAATCTCACGATGAAATGCTTCATGAATACGTTATGGATTTTTATCACATATCAGCGTATAGGTATCTTATATTCAATATTGCCAAAACATAAAAAATGTAATCAACTTTTGTGGCATTTCAGAGCATATCATATAAATATCCATTTCAGTTTCGTTTCTGACGTGGTGGTGGACGGACGTGCCGACAGCAACCGTCCACAAAGAATGTACGCGGACGCTATAGTTGGAAACGAAATT
Source organism: Leptinotarsa texana (assembly GCA_015342105.1). NCBI lineage: Eukaryota > Metazoa > Arthropoda > Insecta > Coleoptera > Chrysomelidae > Leptinotarsa > Leptinotarsa texana. The sequence goes on along the minus strand of WOGN01001238.1, from coordinate 9,138 downwards.
CAGTTTGTGTCGTGAATGTCTGCCGTCATAGAACGTGCCACCATTGAATTAAACACTTTTGTGAACAGTCTATAAGTGATGAAGAGAAACAGCACTCTCATTCACGCTGGGTGGACCGGATGTCCACGTGGAGTCCAGGAGTTTACCAAATATAAGTGTTAATTATGTGTAAAAAGTCTTGAAGTCTCCAAAAAGCATTGCTACGAGCAAGATAGCTGCGCCCCCTGGACGAAGCTTCTATCAATTCTGATAGGAGGAGGATGGATAAATACGCCGAAAGGAAGCAACGTTCAAAAACCTAGAGAGAAAGAGAATTTTGTTTGAGAACATATATTTCTGTATCTATGTGTATATATGTCATAAATGTTAGTTATCTTTGACAACTTATAAACAATTTGCTGTTTTCATTGTAAACTTTTCATTAAAGGTGTGTTCCAAAAATAACCAGATATATGGTTCAGTGGTTCTAAAATCACTATTGGGGTACTATTGAGAAACCGGTTCTCTATCCTCTCTATATATTGTATGGCCACTGCTGCAAGCGAGAACAAATCAGTTAGATATCGAACATGGTTTCTTGAAAACTGGTGAATGAACCAAACATCAAAATACTAACCAAAATCACTTACACTGTAGGCGCTTCACGGAAATGGTCAGAGATTCTTGTAGTTTGTTGTAACTACCTGTAGAGGTCGACGCGCGTCGAGTGGAAGTAATTGATCTCTAGGAAAAGTTTCATTTATGGGTTATTTTCAATTTCATATTGAATTTTGAACCTAACATCTCTTGCAATTGGAGAGTAAAGAAATATCAAGTACCTATATTTTCACTGCATTTTATTATTTTTATTTTCTAAAAAATAATTTAAACGTTTTAATGATTCTGGTACTTTTCAACACTAGACAATTCATGTAATACATGTATAATTTAGATAATGAAGACAATTAACTACATATTGGTTGAAATAGGTTTATTTGGACAAATATCAAGATAGTCATAGGAAACCTAATAAACCTAACGTAAACTACGAAAGCATATAAGGGCCACAAAAATCAAAATTATTTTTTTTACAATTCAGTAAATTGAAAAAAAATCACCTATAACTGATAGTTCACAGGTTTAAAATCTGTTTTTTCCGTTAATCAGCTGTCGCCCTCAAAGGAAGGACCTCAGAAATTGAGAAACGTGTGCGAGCTGAGGACTAACGAAGGCTTACCTTTTAACGTGTGATTCCTAACACCGGTGCAGAATCATCCCAACTTCACAGTTATAATGAATAATTTTATATATATGATCCCACTATTGCTATATGGAAAACGGTAAGACCTACAAGGTTGGTTGAATTGGACAAAACTTTTCTATTTTGGTTAACTAAAATATTCTCTTTTCGAATCGAGAATATCAGTGGTTGTTTTCGAAAAAATCACCATAAACTAGAATTGTCGAATTTGGTTTTTTGGCTGTATCGCCTCCATTTTGAATGATATGAATAATGGAAAGGAACTTTCAATACTGTTCCATATTTATTATAATCTGATACAAACGTACATGCGACGTTTCGTTTGTTAGATTTCATCATCAACTTATTTTTTTCAAATGCGGACCTGTATTGTAATACATAGCTGAATGTGTTATTACAGTTCTTCTGTATTTTATTTAAAAAATTTAATTTTCTTCTAGGAAGGTATGCGGTCATTTTCATCAGTACTTAAGGGTGGTGGAAGAGTACCTACATGCATGCCATCAGTATGGAATTTGGGATAGGCAAAAGTACAACAGTCCATCTGATACAGAGATCATGGGAAGGATATACATCTCGTAGACGGAAGCATTCTTCACCATCTAGTTTTTGAGAGACTTTTATATGATAAATGAAATCTGCTTCGATTCTGTTCAAATATTTGGCACAGTTTAGGGAAAAAAGTTATTTCTTCGTAAACCAATAGCCTTGTGAGTTGTGGTTGTTTAATGTTAGCTCTTTCTTCTGGTTTCTTTATCTTCACCTTGTAGTAAAAGCTGGTCAGCTAGACTCTGTAACTTTAAATTCGTGATAAATGTAGCCAGCTTAATTTTTTCAATCACCAATCGTCTAGTAACAGTAACCAAATAATTTAGCTCGGGAAGTAGATAATTGGAGGTTGTAAAATTGGACTTGCATGACAGAATTAAGACAATATGCTCAAAATAAATAATTTACTTTTCACATCTGAAGAGTAATAACATATTTAGTGATATATAATAAACATCTGCATATTTTTTCAGTTAAGTAAATATATAATGTATTAATAGGTGTGCGAATAAAAACATTTCATTGAAGTAAAACTCATCACAACCTAGTTTGTCCAAGACATTCTGGTGGTTAATATAAAAGTTTTGAAAATAGTTGGGAACAATGTGATCTATTTTACTTCTTAATAATGAAATACCATTCATATCAACTCATGTATAACCAGTAGGACTGTAATTATATTTACTGGAACAAATGATAGCCTTCCAATTGTTGAGAAATCCCCGATTATTTTGTCTCTTGGCAGTCAACCCAAGACACAATTTTGTTGTGAAATGAAAACGTGTCCATTCTCTCAATGTGATACCCAATGACACCAATACTAGTTGTTGCAGCAGAAGGACCAACAGTAAACAGGCTAAAATAAGACTATACACAGCAGCTACAAAAGAAAGGCCTAATCTGAAAAAAAATTATGATCATTGTTTAGACAAAGAGGATCTGAAAAGAAAGTGTTTCCAAAGGTATTATTTTAAACTGACACATTCATTCATCTAGAGGGACTCTGCTACTTACTCAAACAGTATATATACCTCTGAACAATCATCTGGTAACAATATTGTTTTGTACACTTTGAATGGATGGCAAACAGAAGTTAACGTCAAGTTAGAACTGTAAAGTAATGCAACAACAGCAAAAAATAGTGCAGATATGAACAGACATTGATTGTGTTTCCCAACACAACAGTCAAACCTGAAAACAACAAACTATTTCAGCTCAATAGTAATTCAAAAAAATTTGTGAAGTTGTCCACATCTACAAAGGATACCGAGAGAAAAATTTAAATTCCTTTTTTCTTTCAATATGCTCATTGATGGGCTTAGTGAAATAATTGAAATGTTTCAGTTTTCCAAGGGTGAAGATATTTTGAAAGTTCGATATTGAAAAATTGACTTTGAACACCTGTGACATATGTTGGATCTTCTTGATCAAGTGACCAAGTTGAACTTTGCCTACGAGTTTTCCAGGCTGTTCAAGGAAGAGGAAATGGAATGAAAAAAATCGTATCTTTAGAAGTTGAATTTGTGCATCTACAAGACTAATATATGATCTTTCTGGCGATCAGTTGAACGAGAGGAACTTCAACTTCGGGGTGGAAATGGAGTGAAAATTAAAAAAAAACATTTATAAAAACATAAGCTCGGTCATAATGTTTATACTGAAATTGTTATATCTTCAGGAGTGAATAATTTTTGGGAAAGAAATTTTGACTTTGTACTACTTCATATTGATAAAAGAATGTGGGAATCTTCCAAAGAAAAGAAGGAAATTGTCAATTTCAAAGAAGTAACTCTCTAGGTACATAAATGTGTAGATCATGCAAAGAAGTAACTTTCAGATACAAATTGGAAGAAAAAAGCCCTCCAGAAACAGCTACTTTCATATAAACATTGAATTATAGAAGATTAAAATTAGTTCAAAACAAAGCCAAAAACTTTTTTCCCGTAATGTTTACCTGGTTGAATTGATCATCAGCAATAATATATCTGAATCAAATTCAATTTTCAATTATATAATTTTTATATTTCCATCCTCAAAGACGGTTAGAAAAACTCAAAGGAAAAATTCATCTTGTTCAACATAAATGAATCTTGTAGATGTATAAATTCAACTTTTATTTATACAATTTTTTATTTTCATCCCATTAGAAAACTCAAAAATAAACTGGACATGATGTTGATCTTTTTGAATCGTTCACTTATAATAACACATCTTAATTTTGTATGTGTACAAATTTAATTTTCAATACGATTTTTTAATTTTCATATCATTTTTATTCCCTTAGACGACGTAGAAAACTCGGAGGTAAAGTTTATCTTATTCAACTAGTTAACAGGAATAACATCTCAATTTTGTAGGTGTCATAACAATTATTCATGATATGAATTTTCAAAATATTTCTACCCTATTTCCAAACATTTCTAAAACTTCTAAAACATATTTCACAAAACTAGTCAATGAGCAGTTCTATTGAAAGATGGTGGGCTTATGAAGATACTGAAGGAAAAATAAAAAATTATTACTTTTCACTCAGTGTCTTTTGTAGATGTGAATAACTTGATACCCGTTAAAAAATGAATACCTAGGTAATTATTGGTTATAATGGATCACGCTAGTTTTTTTCAATGAACTTACTTTTTTCTATCATAAATCCGAAATAAAAACTTGCCCCTCTGATCTACTTTCAAAAGTGAAAACTATCAAAAATCAATTAACTACCCATTTCCAGAACTCACTTTTGGTAAAACTCTTGAAAATATATTTCAAATAATTCAAAAAATAACCTTTTTTTTTAATCATGTTTTGAATAATATCTTTACTTCACAGGAGTTTTTGTTGTTATTCGTTGGCAATATCAAGAAATGTGATATTTAAAGTTTTTTCTCAGCTTTGCCTTAGAAGATAAAAAAAAGTTAACTTTTTATGTTTACTTTCATTTGCTGATTAAACTTTTGCAACACAAGTTCATACATTGTATAAGTTGTATCATATAGGAAATATTAATTTAATCAAGACTGAATCGATAAAACTAATTGTTGAATTATTTGTTGAAAGAACTTGTTTTTTGGGTTTTGATTAGTTCGTACATTAAGGTCCCTTGATTGTATCAAGCTTGCCATTCCCCCAATTGCACCTGATTGGGAACAGCCAATAACTATACGATTAAGATCTAAAACAATGTGAATCATTTCAGCACATGTTTGTTTTGTTTATTCCCGCAGAAACATACAATTAGTTGATAGAGCCTTCCTACAAATACCCTACACTTGATAAACTACAAATAAAACTAGCAATTGTGAATTATACATTTACAAAAAAGGTTTTAGACAGAAATTTAACTTTCAGTTTTTGATATACTTGCAAGAGAAACAATGAAAAAGTGCCTTATGAAAATGTCATTTGGTTTCAAAATAATTACGATGCACATTGCTGAATGTTTTGTATAGTAAAAAATGGAAGTGGCAAGAAAATAAGGAGGCGCTTTACAAGTTTTTGTTACCAATATTTTCAGAAATAGTCAATTTTCTACTTCTGAGTGGTAATATCTTCAAATGTAGACTAAAGCACCAAGTTTTCGTTTCAGATTTGTGATCACCCAAATAAAAATATGTGAGTTCAATGAAAAATTTCTTAAAAACCAGCATGAGCCATTAACTGTAAACAATAATTGACTATACCTACCATACACAATGATGGTCTTTGTCAGGAATTTTCTTCTGACAAATTGAACAGTTATGTAGTCTATTATTTTTCCCAATGAATCCAATTTCAGCTTCACTATCTCCTGCTTGGCATAAATTTTTTGTTCGAGATTTCATCAGATACAAGCAAAAAATGAAACCAAATATGAAAATACTTAAAGCAATGTTTTCCTCCAGAAGTATCTCTAAGAAAGGTATCACAATAAACTCAAATATTATATACAATATAACTATTGAAGTCAAAGTCCACATAAAAAAGAATTTAGTCCTCGGAATTGCTTTTATAAGAAAATTAGAAATAAACCCTAAGAATATTGCCACCGTAGTGAAAGAAAAAATAGTCCACCACAGGCTCATTGATGCTATAAGTAACATTAACGGTAATATAAATACAGGCATGACTGCATCAAAAGCTACTTGCTTAGCACCTCCCTTCCAAGGTATTCTCAGTCTATCTTGCATTGTAATTATAATACCCTTCTTGGTTTTATGTGAAATGGCATGGGAAGTTATTATACTGAAAATAATATATACATAAATTACCAATATCACTAACATTCTGTGACAATTTACTTATCAAAGGCCTGATCCAAATCTTCACAATTACAACAGCAAGCTAAAATATGATTTCGTTCCTGATTCAAATCATAATACTCGCAACAGCACAAAACCCCATTTACATCACTCATTTGATAATTGTTCCCACTTTCATTTCAACTTCTGAGCTGTTTTCTGATTTTTGAATATTATCTTAAGTAATTCAGTACACAACTTTTTTTGACAACATAACCAAAATATGTAAATCCAAAAAACACCGACAGCTTCTTCTGTTATCTCATATTTGACATTGTTGCCAGATACTGTTAGTTGTGTGGTTAAGCGTGATCGTACAAAAAACACAGAAGGGCCACATATTTTAATTATTTGTTTCTCGTAATTTTGAGTTTAAAATTGTAATTTTGAGATGAAAGTCGTAATATTGAAAGGACTTGGACTAGACCAGTATGAAATTATTCAGTATAAATTTCTAAAATAAATTATTGAATGGATACTTTTCATGAATAACAGTACCCGCCACCTTCATGTATTGGACTTACGTGACTGCAACAGTATAATTCGCATTTTAAAGCTATTCAATTTGCTACTTTTTTGTTCTGAAGACTTTTATTGACCACTAGAGAAAAAACACATGATCCGGAAAAAAATTGTCTGGTTATTAATGAAAAAATATCCACGCTCAATCAAAACGTCAAAAAAAATCGTTCAACCGACATTTATAATTTTTTCTTTGTTGTCAATTAATAATTCTCCACCATTTTTGTTCGGAAGTGATATTAAAAACGCCTTCCTGAATGTATCGGACCTTCGGGGAAACGGCTCGACTAGATTACGCGTCATAATAATAAAACTACTAATAATGATCATCTGTATCTATAGAGTAGGGCTTCCTTCCCACCTCAGGATAATGTTATTATCTAGCGAGGCTTTGACTAAATCTTGGTGGCACTCTAGTACTAGCCCTGAGGTAACACGCTGTCTGTTCAAGGCTAATAGTGCTTGTCTGCTATCAGTCTATCAGTGCAGATTGTTATGTTTTTGCCAGAAATTCCTTTCTTGGTTATTTCTTTTGTGGCGATTGAGATACCAGCCAGTTCTGTTTGGACCGCGCTGGTATTTCTTCCCATTCCCTACTTAATTCTTAAGCTTAGTGATCTGGGTATATTATTAGGCTTAGTGATCCGGGCATATTAGTGAAAAATTTTCTAACAATATCGCAACCAAAATAATTTGATTATTATTATCAACACAAAAGAGGTATACAAGTAAATTTTCAGATGCCCTAATTTACAAATGTCATACACCCTAACGTTGTTTATCCGATTTTAGTGTGGAAAAAATATTGAGTATTGAGAAAAATACAAACAGAATTCATGTAGTTGGGATTGACTTAAAAAAACATGCTTTCAGCTTTCTTTGCCTCTTTATGTAATTGTGAAAAAATATTGCATTCACCCATTTCTGTGCTGAAATGGTTTACTTAAAATTTCCAGTTTTCTTGATAACTTTTAACTTAATAATTTAAAAACTATTTTTCCCTATTTATTTTGAGAACCCTATCCTGATTTACAATGAAATATTTGAATAAAATTTTTACTTCTAGGATAATTCCAAAATAAATTTCACATTTGCTTATTTGCCACAACACTTTTTTAAGCCATAGGTCTATAATGAATGTAGCATAGATATAGTTTGATATAATTCTCAAGTTATATTTTGTTTTTTGGAAAATCTTAGAATTTCTCAGAACAATTTTTCTAATTTTTTTTTCTTTGGCTCCTTTCAGCTTCAGATTCCTTGTAAATATACAAAGAATCGGTCAAATACGACCTATCATGTGGTGTTGAGCTATAAATACCTGTATAATTAATTTCACTTAGAAAAACAAAATTTAACTCGAATGTATTTATATGTTTTCAGTTACCATTTGTAGAAGGCATACGAAATTTGAACTCCTACTGTTTCAAATATTGTGTTGCACAGCGAAATCTCTCAAAAACAATAATTATTGCACACAATAATTCACTTCAAGTTTTTAATTTTTTCAGTTTTAAGAATTGAGTATCAAAGAAATGGCGCAAACAGGTCAAAGATCATCAACAACGTAACCATTGCGTTACAAGTTCAAGTATATTCTTTTCTTGAAGTATATTTCACTATCAGTATCCTTTTAGGTACAATTTAATCAACTGAACAAACTGCAGAGATAAGATTTTTTTCAAATAAGGTGAATAATACCAAGTGGGGTACGATGGACTCTCTTGTGTTAACAATTATTATCAATTACTTATGGTTGCGGTTGTTTTGTTATTGATGTGGTTTAGGTATTAATAAACTAGTATCAACAATAAATATTGGTAATCATTTCAATAGTCTTAAAATCCGCCCAGTTGCACTCACGGTCGAGCCCAAAGAGCGAGAGAGGTGCCAAGATCACTTTTATGACAGCTCCCCTTCGCCGTATCTTTGACCCGCTAAAGGTACCACATCATGAATGATAGAACAGCGATTTCGTTGGGGGCACTTTTCAACATTATAATTTTTATAATTTTCTCAATCAATATAATATTACGGAAATTAATGTTCATTATATATGATATATATTTATAAAATGTTGAAGATATCGAAAGCAATATATATTTATTTATTTTCATTGAACGGGTTCAACTATTTACAAATTTCAAAATACATATTTTTGAAACAATTTTCGGAAAAGCAATAGACAGTACCTGGAATTGGTGCATGAATACTATATTTTGGAGAAAAATTGACAGATAAAAATTTCAAAATGGTGACAGGACGCCATCTGGGAAAAATAAATGGAAAGGGGGTTTTGTGACACATTTTTTTGAAAGAATACCTCACAAACCTAGAATATAAAGTGTGACTCACGGTCGATGGTAGGTTAGACGTTTCTGGAAAACGTAAAGCATGATTTTTCTGAAAATTTCACCTCTCACATTTCCTTAACTGTTCTATCGATATAAAACATTTTCAGCATTGCGTCGTTGCCACTTCCATCAAAAAGTCCTAGCAACTTCATTTTTTAAATGGAACACCCCATATATTAATACATTTTTGCAATCGCTC